>AWVX01024572.1:0-11084 GCA_000500245.1 Cronartium ribicola 11-2
ATCAGACCCCAGACCCCATACCGATGGTCTGTAAAGACCGTCTAGCGCTCAGCGGTCGACCTTCAAATTGCCGGTCGACCGACCCATTAGAGGTCTGGGTAGTGCACCGCAAGGGGCTCCAGGCGGTCAATAGACGAGCTAGAGGCCGCCGATCGACCAGCTAGCGGCCGTCAACGACGACGGTCGATAGACCGCCAAACCCCCCCGTGGTGTAGTCACAGTACTGTGTACAGAAACAGTACAGTACTGTATGTATGTGGACGTCAACGCCCACGTCAATGCCCGCGTCAGCTGTAAGCGTCAGCGCTGTAAACGTCAGCTGTAAGCGTCAACCGGGCCAGGCCCACGTCCAGGTCAGGCGTGCAGTGCTAGTGGTTAGGGCGTCACATACGAGTTGTGTCCCACGTAAAGGGTCCTTGGTTCGAATCCAAGTCTAGTCACTACTTTTGGTAGTTTACGTCTTAACAGAAACAAGATACCACCGGTGTAAGATACATATAAGGGAATCACATAGTTAAATAGTGTATTTTTTTTTAAAAAAAGTGTGATTTTGTACTACATCACCATGTGAGAGACCAGTACAGAACTTAGCTCGACCACAATGTCAGAAACTAACAACCTTGTTTAGAAAGAGAGGTTTATGACGTAGTCTACATTATGTAATACAACTGTGTGTGATGAAGTGCTGTTTGTCATGGGCTCGGGACTCGGGTACTGACTAGGATCTTAACTCCGGTGTGTCAACTGCGGCCCACTTTGACTTCCTGTATCTCTCAGAACTCTCACTCTTTCTCTTTGACTGTCTCATCCCCAGTCTTACTTCCACCCAAAGTTCTCATCCTCCCTCAGATGTCTACAGACCTTTCCCCCCTCAGCCTCGACGCTCCTCCGGCTCAAGTTGCTGATTCCGCCACCACCCCGACCGGCCGAACTCATCAGGGTCGGAAACCCAGCGTGGGCGATGCGAGTCAGTTGTTCGGTGGAGGCGGAAGTGGACTGGACGACTTCTTCGGATCGTCCTCCTTCTCAAACCATCCTAGCCAGCCTCCAGGCTTTGCAACGCTAAAAGAAGAGTCCGATCCATCTGCCGCTAACGCGCAATTCCCTTGGTCTACGGATCAGACACGTCAAAGCACTCCCAATGGACCGTCCGATGATTTTTACAGCATCCAAGGCGCTGGCGTAAGCCCGATCAGCCAGGATCCCTATAGCTTTCCTTCTCAAGCACCTTCAGCATCCCATCGTCACTCCTACCCCATCACTTCCAACACCTCCCAAGCATACAGCCCCAACTTGTCACAGTCCTCAACCGAGCCCTTCCGTCATTTTTCGCCGGCTTCGTACGTCTCCGAATCCAGCGTCTCCCAAGTGGCTCCCACTTACGCCGATTATCCTCAATACGATGCTTATCCAGACCAGCATTACGCTCAAGACCCCAATTTTTTAACACAAACCGGCTTGGGTATCTCCAATGCGCCGCCGCCACAACCCGGTCACCATTCCCAAACATCCTATCCCGACTACAATCCTTACGGCCCTTCCCAGTCCTTCAACACTTCAAACAGCTACCCATCCGTCCCTAGTCATCAGAGCCCAAGCGCTAATCCCTACGATCCCGTGCCCAACGTTCCACGTACAGGCTCCGTCGGATATCAGCCTGTGCCAGGTTTACCTGATACAAATCAGCCAGCGCTTTCACACTCTCACATTCACCAAAGTTCTCAGCCGGCTCTGACCCACCAATCAAGTGCTGCGACATTAACTCGGCCGAAGGCTTTAGACGCGTACGACCCACCCCCGATCCGCAAAAAGAAGCAGATACCACCTAGTGCTGCCGCCAGCTTACCTTCGAGTCCAGCCCTAGGCTATGGACAGGCTAACCAATTTGGCTTTGGAAGTTTCCCTTCGCCACCGGCCGCACAGACCCCTCCCCCACCGCCCAAGAAGCGGAGCATATCGGGTCCGGCCGAAGCTCCGGTTGTACTCGGTTCAAACTTTTACCAGCCTGAGCTGGCGTCAGCATATACACCCGACTCACCTCAGCCATCCATGTATGAACCTTCATATCAGCCTGCTGGCGATCCCCAACAGGCACAGACCTTACATGCGCCTAACTTAGAGTGGAATAGCCCGAACCCAAGCACTGAGCCTCAACCTATCGGAGACAGTCCTTACGAGCCTCAAAAGTACCCCAACGGGACTGGGCGCCAGAGTCAAAGTTTAGATCCGTACAATCCCAATCCATCTTTCCCACCACCTACTACTTCTCATCACAACGGTTCTAGCTACTTTCCTCAGCATGCCGTTTCGACCACCGCCCAAAATGATGATCCTTATGCAGTAGCTGATCACAACGGTGTATCTTATCAGGCTATGACTCATCCCAATGACCCTTATGCGCCCAATAACGCCACGCAGCCCGAATCCCGTCGATCATCATATGGCGTGTTGCCTCATATCAATGGCAGAGAATCACCCTTGTCGGACCAAAATCGTAGTGCGACTTCTTCTCCACCGATCGGTCCCTACCAGTTCGAACCGAGCTCTGTCTCCACTAGTCCCAAGCTCGGGAATGCCCCCCCGAGTCCGACGGGCGTGAACTCGATCGCTACTCCCTTTGATCGAAAGCCTAAGCGGAGTAGTCCCCTCAAGATGGCTGTTTCTGTGGACGAGGAATCAGACAACACGTTGACTTTGACCAACCATCTTGCGGGAGACAGCCAGCCTCCGAACCCTGATGGAGTTGTCCCAACAGCATCTCAATCAGTAGATGACCTCCTAGTTGAGGCAACCAAAAATCTTACTTTGACGACTGCCACCGAACCGTCTGTGAACGAAACAACTTACAACCCCGAATCGGGCGCAGGTGCCACCGACGTGGGCAAGTTGAATTTGATACCGGATCCATCCCATTCGAACGGATGGGTAGCCCCTGATCCCCCGTCGTCTTCCAATAACTTCATGGCCGTGCCCGCGGTGCTGATCCAACCAGCAACGCCAGAGATGTTAGTCACGGACGTATCAGAGCCATCACCAACAACGACGAACTTCGACATCTTGGCCGATCTCGATCAAGCCAGACCGTCCGAAGATTTGAGCCAGGACCCATCTCCGTACGGATATGCGCCCGCAAATGGGACTACCCAAGAGTCTAACCCTTATGACTACGGGTCAGGATATGGCTACCATCAGACTTTCAATCCAACCCCCGGCGAGCCTCAACAGCCATTTGATAGCTATCAGCCGCAGTCTACGCCAGAGTTCAGCTATCCGTCAACGTTATCAGACTCATATGCTCCTCAGGCAGGCTCTCACAGTAATCCGTATGGCCAATCTGTTACATCGACGCCAAGTTATCATGGTCAACAGGCGCTGGGCGGGGAACATAATGTGTATGACCCCTACTCTGTTCATTCTTATCAGCCAAGTAAGTTTCTTCCAACATACATTTTTGTTTTTTGAAGCAAGACTGAGCAGTTGATGATGGATGGTCTGATTGTTCTCAAGCAGCTGGTACCGAGCCTTATGAAAAGACTCTCGTAGACACGCCAGCTCAGCCTAGCCGACCGTCGAGCCGAATGCTAGCATCTGACAACGCTCATCTGGCCAGCCCAAGCGAGCTAGACGCTTACGCGCCCCACAGTCGCCACCAATCGGCCGGAGTCTCTTCGGATCGAGATCGGGATGGTGACCCAATGTTACAGCGCTTGAACTCTAGAATTGCCTTGGCCAGCTTCGGGTTCGGTGGTAAGTTACTGACCGTCTTCCCGAGCGGTGGTCAGAGCTCGAGTTTCGAATCAGGTGGCTATGAAGATCCCTATGGCTCAGCTGCAAGTGCCTCGTCGGGTACGACGGTACACATCCATAAGTTGTCGGAGGTGATCCCTTTTGCCGATCTGCAAGCGTTTCCGGGCCCGCTATTTATGGAGGGAGGAAGTAAGTCTTCGATTGGGAAGAAGAGGAAAGAGATTCTGCAATGGCTGGAGTCGAAGATCGACGAATCGGAGAAGGAGTGCACTTATATCCAAAGCAATGGCCATGTGTCTAAGACTGCCCATCAAGACCCTGCGGTGGTAGAGGCTCATACGCTGAAGGTAGAACAGGCACAGGACAAGCTCTTGATATTGAAGCTGCTGAAGATTTTGATCGAGAATGAAGGCAAGTTGAGCGGATCGTAAGTCCAAATGGTGATGCTTGTTGCCGATCCTCGAATCAATGAGCTAATGTTTTCCTCTTTGGTATGATTCAGGCCCAAGACTGACGAAGCGGTACGCAACGCGTTACAATCCATCCTCACCCGCTCACCATCCGAGTCGACTAGTTCTTCATCCCATCCCATCGACTCGCTCATCACCACCGATCCTACTGCCCCCTCAGCCTATCCCGACACCGTTGCAAGCTATACCGTTCGAGCCAGTAGTCTAGATGCTCTTCAAAACTTCCTTTCTCACGGCGATCGTCCGAACGCGTTGAAGTTTGCGCTCGATCAGCAAATGTGGGCGCATGCGCTCGTGATCGCTAACAGTCTTGGAAACGAGACTTGGAGAGACACTGTGCGAGAGTTTGTACGATCTGAGCTCTCGAACGCGGTCGGTCCGGGCGGTCAGCCGTCGAGCGGACGGGAGAGTCTGCGGACCTTGTACAGCCTCTTTGCTGGAGCCGGACCATCCGCAAGTAAGCTTATTTTTTTTTTTTGAACCAAAACCAATCAGGGATCTCGGGGATGACTAAGAAAGACTTTCCAATTCCAGTGGAAGAGTTCATCCCACCTACACTCCTGTCTGGTCCCACTTTCACGCCCTCGGCGCCTTCGCTCGCCCCGAGCCCCTATGCGCCCATCAATGGCCTATCTTCGGCCGTCAATTCGAGGGCTTCGTCACCGGTGCCAATTTCCAAGCCTGAACCCAGGCATCCGGGCGTGAAGGTACCGACGGACGTCTTGAAACAGTGGAGAGCGACGGTGTCACTGACGATCGCGAATCGCGTGCCTGGGACCGCGGCTTTCTTGCTGAGCTTGGGGGATACGTTGTTGAGCAATGATCGAATCCATGCTGCGCATGCGTGGTAAGTGACGTCTCCAACTCCTCATAAAGTAGACTATCGGGTGTGTTCGGGGACATTTTACTGATGCCTGAACGCCTTATCGTTCTTAGCTACCTCTTGTCCAATGGACTCATGCCCATCGTCAGCCTGGAGAATGGAGCCCGGATATGCTTACTTGGAAGCGATCCAAGGCCTTCTAAAGTCGGACCTGGGTTGGACGTTGAGGCTGTGATGCTGACGGAAGTGTTGGAGTTCGCGCTCTCGCTGGCAGTAGTAAATAAGGGCCACGAGGCGTTCATGGGTATCCCCCATCTACAACCCTATAAGCTTGCGATGGGCTACGAGTATGCGACTGCTGGATTGGTCACCATATCTTACAAGTTCAGTCTCTCAGCCTCTCTCTTTCTAAATGCTGGCGGACGCTAATAATGCAACCTGGCAGATATTGTGAGGCCATCGGTGCTACGCTCAAGCTTGCGACTAAGCCTGGAACATTCTATCCCCCCACGCTCATCGAACAGGTCAAGGCTTTCTCGGGTCGGCTCTCCGCCGCGCCTGTACCCTCTGACAAAAATACCTCGTGGATCGCACGCAAGATGCCCCGGCCTACGCTTGACAATGTGTGGCAGAGCCTGGAAGGCAGGGTGCACAAGTTTGTGGCCGGTGACGAGGACGAGGGCAAGCCAGAGTCGGGCGCAGCCGGTAATGGTATCGGCGTTGGTGGGGCGGTTTTGAACGTGCCGAACGCGAAAGCGCTTGGGCCGTTCTCGCACTACAGCTCTATCTCCCCTGCGAGCTCGTCAGGTAGTCTCTCGCGTGCGCAGTCGTCGTGCGATCTCAGGTTCGGAAACAATCAGACCAGCGGGCATCCGGCTGCGTCCGGGGGTCCCTTTGGGCACGGCACTTTGCTCCAGCGCCCAGCGTCTGGTGGCGGGTTCTCGTCCACGGCGACAACTGATGACAAAGACCCGCGGCAGCGATCGACGTCGGCAATGGTGTCGGGTTATAACTCCGCGGGCTGGTACTCGCACGCCGACCAGAATCTCAATCCTGCCAGTCCTACTCAGCCGCTTTTGATGGATAATCAATTGATCCAGCGCAGCGAACAACGAACCACTTTGACCTCCTCTTCCGCTATCGCCGCGACTGGAAGCGGAAGCGGGGGGTGGTGGGATGCAGCCTCAGGCGGGAGCACTCCGATAAACGACTCTCCCTCCGCAACCTTCACTTCCTTCGAGGGTGGGTCGACTTCCGACGATGCCTCGGGCTTCATTGACCCAATGGCCTCCTTTGGAGTTCCGACGTTCTCGACTGGGGCCTCAACGGCAGATTTCACGACTTACCGCAACCAGGATTCGTTCAAGGACGATGACAATGATGATGATGATGATCTCGGACTGGGTAATAATACCAACCGACGCAAAGCGAGGGCTAGCGAAGATGGGGATGAAGATTCAGGGGAGAAAAGGAATGGTGGAGGGGTCGAGACGACACCCAAGACAACGAGTACGGGTCTGAAGCCCGAAGACAAGAGTGAGTCACTTCTCGAACACCTTGGAGGCAAAGGATAGGATCGCTGATGGGCGTGCGGACATAGCTGTGAAGCCCTCGCCTTCGAGCTCGTGGCTTGGGCGCTGGTTCAAGCGCGACGGGACTCAGCCGACGGGCAGTGGGCCGGTCAAGGCTAATCTTGGTGAAGAGGTCTCGCTCGTCTATGACCCGGAGACGAAGCGATGGGTCAGTCGCAAAGTAAGTGCGATCTTCTCTTCTGGCCTCGGCGTGGGAAATGCTCAATGATGTCTTGATTCTTAAATGTAGCCTGGAGCTGCGCCATCCTCTGCTGCGCCATCATCCACGCCACCCCCGCCTGCACGTGCACAGACAGCATCACCAACGAGCGCCATGCGCTCACCACAGGGGGCACCACCACCCCCCTCGTCTGTAAACTCGCATCCTCCACCGCCACCGATCAGCCGTAGTATGTCCTCTAATGTACCTTCCACCAACGGCGGAGGCAAGAGCGAGAACAGGCTATCGCAGCCGACACTTCTCAGGAACTCAATATCTGCCGCCGACCTGGGCGGTAGTACCGAACTCTTGCCGGCGCCCAACATGCTCTCTTCTGCTGGTCCACCCCCACCGGCGGGTAAGAAGCCTGGCACAAAGAAGAACATCCGGTCCCGGTACGTAGAGATCAGGTGATCAGTGGGTGGATAAAATTGAATTGTCTGTGTATGTGTGTGTCAGTGTATGTAGTGTGTATGTGTGTGAGCTGAAGACGTACAGAAGACGAATGTTGCTTATGGATTGGGACTCAATGGCTTTACGAAAGTTGGAACGACAAACAGAGCAGACAAGAACAAACCCAACATTGTTTCACTTGTATAATATCTTCTTTTCTCTTCTTTTTTTTAACAGAATAAGGATAACGGCAGCAGTAGCAGCAGCTTAGGGAATTCCTTTTTTATTTCTATTTTTTCCTTCTTGCTGGCTTTTTATCTTTGTGGGGGGTAAATTTGAAATATTCTTATAGGTCAGGTTAGGCGGAATCTCAGTGTAAAGAGAGACTCGTTTTACTCGTACAACCTGCGCTTTTGGGCCTACTTTTTGGACAGGACAGAGGGGGAGCTTGTTCATGTGTTGTTTGGTAGCGGCCAGGTTATGTTTTTGGAAGGTGTGGGGAAAGGTTCGTCTGAGGACCCATTGAATTTCGCCATCTGAAGACATCAATTGCGCAGTGTGGCAACATACACGGCCAACTAAGTCAAGGGGAATAAACAGAAAACTGTTGTAATCCTAGCATTGACGTGGTATAGTACCGTAGGCTCAATTCTCTTATAGCATACTACATGTTGTCATTGGTTTCATTACATCATTCATGACGTCATATGTTTGTACTGTTCTGTCCTTCACTTAAGGTCTTGTACGGATGTGGATCAGAGTTTCTTTCTCTCTATCTTTTCTCTCTGATCTCTTCCTTGACCTCAAGCCCTGATACTCGAGCAGCGTGTACTGGCAGCTGACCCTGTTGTATCAAATTGTGGTCCTGGTTTCGGAGAAGATATCAACATTTCTATAAAAACCCCAACCCGTCACACCACATACTTAAGTAGTGACGAAGGAAAGATTATGGTTAGATTGATTCCCTAGCTGAATTGTATGTACCTAACACAGTCAGATACATCTTACTACTACAGAGTGTAACATCTCAACACCTCATGGTTCAAAAATTACTGACACAAGTGCAAGTGCCACCGTGTTGTGTTGAGGCCCATAAGCATACAGAAAACGCAAGTTCCACACACAAATCAGGAACAAGACTCATTATCTTTGAAAATAGGAACTTGCCATGATTTCCTTCCTAGGGGTTATGATGAGGTCGGGATAGTGAAAATGCATGTCGAGGCCAACTTTCTCCGTGTCCACCCTCCCTAGCCCCTGGGTGCCATCTTCAAATTAGAACTTAAAAAACAGTAGACTTGTCGTAGATTTGGTCGAAGAAAGATTATAATGATCGATATAGAATTTTATCAATTGAGGCGATGCTCTGTCCAGAAAATCACCATCCTGGGTAGTAAGACAAGACTTTGTGGCTTGTATGATTAAACGGCGTTGAGTAAGAACATATGAAGTCAAATCAAGGAGAGGGATCTGGAAAAGACGCTTGCAATGTGCCATCAAAATTGATGAGTTCTGCTGGGAAAATTCGGAATCCCTTATGCTACGAAACAGCATGCTTGCGAAATGCTTCTTCAATCTCAGTTCTTGAGAGTAAAAGAATGGCCCAAATCGTCCGTCGAAAAGACTACCTTTTTTGATAAACATTTACTTGGCCAGATCTGCACCACAAATAATCAAAACCTCAGAAGCCAATCCATTCTTGAAGGAGAAAATCGGCCTTCAGAATTGAATTCATAGTTAATTCATCGGTGTTGTAGAATGTAAAGTGTCACTAAGTCAGGCTTGCCCGTAAGTTCTTGACCAGTGGAGGAGTATTCAGAAAACTTCTTTGCGTTTACAAGTGGTATTGAGCCTACGATAGGAATTCGGGGTGTTGCGGGCCATTTTGATCTCTTTCCCTTGAGTAGGAATATATAACAAATGAATCCGAACAAACAAGGAGCTAGTCAACAATCTGGAATCATGTCGCGGGTAGAAATCTTCACCGCAGACAAAGTAATCTTTGTACGCTCTGGCAGTTGAGGCGCTGAAATTAAAACAAATTTTGTAAATTGTGGTCTTTGGTGAGACGTGCGAGGCTTCAGGCTAGACGCAGATTCGAACTCATAGGCCCTCTTGAATATAATGCCACGATCCTATGATCAACAAAACTCCACCCGTATGCTCATTATGATTTTTTTTTTCTCCAACAACAATCTCTCTCTCATTCTTTATCAACCCATAGCTTATCCCCACCCAGCTCCACCTATTTATGATACCAATCCCACCGCCACAATCAACTGACTGGCGCACAAATCCAATGATTTTCTGGCTTAGGTTTGAAAGTCGTTCGAGTACTCATGCATAACTTCTCGTTGGCAAGAGTGACATGCCAGTAGCATTGCGTTTCACAGTCTTCGGTGGCCACTTTCTCTATCAACCCTACCTCGTCAACACACATATTCCTTCTACCTGAAACCAGCTTCCAAAAAGGCCCCTTTGCAATCTATCGACGAGCAATGGGGTACCCAGGGTGGAACTTGAATCGATTTCCCTGCACTGCCAACTGTATCACCTTGTGTGTCCTCTTCCGTCAGAGATTGGGGAATACGTGTCTTCAACTAGTTCTCCGGAAGAAGAAATTCCACGGCGCTAGATACTAGGTGTCGCATCTCCCTCCTGGTACTTTTGGGACCCACCACTCTCAAAGACACGTTTTATGATATCACAATAGATATCTCGTAGTTAGAAAATGAAGGAATATATGTACAAAGAACAATCTCTTAGATTAGATGGTCTGGACCCATGAGCCTTACGCTAGATTAATATTATTTGGCAAAACCTGACTTCTTTGAGTGATTTCTAGATAAGACTATAAAAGGTCTCTACCATCGCACAGATAAGTTTTTGAGACCAGGCTAATGATTAGTCAAGGATCACACAGGGGGCGCACAAAGCGTTAGAACCCGACCCGGTAAGTTACTTATAGAAATATGGGATACAAACCACTATTTCAAGATTTTTCTTGTAGAATCTGAAGTCCCACTTTGGCTGTAGGTGAGCACATGAGAACGTGAGAAAACCTTGAAAAAAGGTCAACTACAGCCAAAATCAGACTTGAGATTCTGCAAGAAAGATCTCAAGATCTAGGTTTGTATCCCACAAATACAGTGGGGTAGGAGAGCCACTTGGGCGAAAACTGAAATACATGATTTTGCAAATTATCAATTGCATGCGGCCAGCCTTTAGTACACATTTAAGCACAAAAAACATGCATAAGAGCATGAACTGCCTAATCAATGCTCAAATGATGGGAAACACCCCATAACTCCACCCTTCCAAAATCACATTGTCCTTGGCATGTTTCAACTTTACAAATATCCAATAATTGTTGCTCACAATGTATTGAGGTTTAAGTGTTGAAATACCATCAGCCCTGAATTCCATGAATGTCTTCATGTCAATCAAACTTCTTGTATAGCCTGAAAATGTGTATTAAAGGCAGGCTGCATGCAATTGATAATTTGAAAAATCATGTATCTTGGTTTTGGCCTTACAAATGACTGTCCTTACAATGAGCTCTTTGGGTCACTTTGGTCACTTTGAGCAAAAGTGCAAAAATGCATGTTGTGTACTCCTACAGAGGTGCATTAGTGTGCTATCTAGGGCAAAAATCATGGTTGGGGGGGGATTCTGAGTTCGTACAGCTTTTTTCAACCTGCACGTGACCGACCCACCGTGACTGCGCAAGCAATCCAGTTTTTCCTCCACCTCATTATCCTGAAAGTTACCAAAACGACTAACCCCTTTTCCATCTTACCTTATCTCAACTCATCTCAACTATATCTCTCCCCCGCTTTTCCTCTCTCGAACTTGGCTCT
>AWVX01024633.1:0-10031 GCA_000500245.1 Cronartium ribicola 11-2
AAGTGTTGTTGACAATGACAAAGAAGACTTTGCTAAAGCCATCCATCATAAAGCCTCACATCCTTTCGGAAATAGCTTAAAAGCACTCAGATGAATAATTGTATCATTCATTCCATCTTTCAAAAACAAAACTAACTGCTTTTTATGGAGTATTTCCTCGCTGATGACAGTGTTTTTCAAAACTACGGTACAAGGGCAAGTCAGCTTACCTGATCAGGGTTACAGTCTGTAGTGGCTGTAGCTGACTGTAATGCATGTGTTGCACAGAGTGGTATGTGTAAAATGTGGACTCAGTGAATTTTGAGTGGGAGATAGGGTGCAATGGGGAGACAGGGGGAGATAGGGTGCGACAGCCGCGCCATTGCCTCAGGAAAGTCAACTGTGTACCCTGTATGACTGCCCCAGGTAGGTCTTTACAGTGTCCAGAGGTGGCTTTGCTCATCATTCACAAATCCCCCAATAAAGAGCTGTTCAAGGGAATGTTGAGCAAGGCAATTTTTCAGTCTATCAATGAAGCATTGATCTCACTCCAAGCCAAGGTGGATGGAAAACTTGTCAGAGTTCAAAGTGTGATACTTCTCAAATAAGGAGACGTTCACATAAACACTGACAACTGTTTGATGAAAAGTTGGTTAGTAGGGAACAAACATGTATGGTTGACAATGGCTCACAAGGACTTTAAGATGACACAAACAAAGTACCTGGTTATTTTCAATTACATTCCAGCAGACTTAAAAGTGGAGAGTCCTGAATTCATCAAAGATATTAGTGATCAGAATAGCATCCCAATTGAGGAGATCCACTCAGCGCATTGGTTAATCAATCCATTGACTACCAAGAAGAAACATGCTTCAATTTTCATCAACATGCTGTCGAAGGAGCTAGCAAAATTCATGGAAAAGGGTGGTATCTATGCTGATTGCAATAGACTAAAGGGAAAAAAAATATCCAGGCCCCTACAATGTGTTTTAGATGTCTTAATATTGGTCATATTCAGACCTTTTGCAATGAACCTTTTAATTGTGCTTCCTGTGGTGGAAATCACAACACCTGAGAATGCAAAAATCAAGTTTCCAGAAAAACTAGTGCACAATGTGTCAGCTTTATTATACAGAAACACCTGAATGTAGTTTTTGACCCCATAGACAAATCCTTCTCCAACTCCCCTAAAAGTTTAGAATGCCCCCTCTGTAAGAGAAAATACCAGAATTTAATGATGAACATTGATCCTAACCACAGTGTCCTCAACCAGCCCCCTACCCCCCCATCTCTCCCTTATGACAAACATGAACACATTGACGATCTCCCTCTGAATCTTAGTAATATATCAATCCTACTGTTTAACTGTCAAAAAGCTTATGAAGTCACTCATGAAGCACTCACCAAGACCAAATTCTCAATTTTAGTCCTCCAAGAACCCTGATTCAATCCTCTATCACTCTCTTTCCTAGAACATGAAGCTTGGAATTGTTACAGAGCTTTGACTACTCATCCCCCTCATGGGATGAAAGGCCATGAACATGCATTTATATCTCAAAACTAATTCCCACATTGTCGAACTCCAATGTCTGAGAGGTGTTGGCAGAGCCAGAAGAGGGGAAATCCACCACCAACAGAGAAAGAGTTTTGATGGCAAGAAGGTTGCTTGAGTGAGCTGCCCTTGTCCTAGGCCGACCACAAAGATAGCTTCTACCCACAGAGCCCTAAAGATTCACAAAGAAAATTTTGAAGAGAGAGATAATAAAGACTTGGCACTGTGAAAATAACCCCCACTTTCTCTACCAGAAAACTTCAAGTCCACGTCCTTGTTGACTGGATTGTTGACAGTTCTCCTGCAAGATTCTAATCCTGAACTCCAAAATTTGTCCAAATGGCTCAACACAAGGTACCTCATTACGCCTGAGTTGTCCACTGGAGGCAAGACTTTTCACTACAGCACACACACACACCTACACAGCTGCCAAGCTTCAAAACCACAAACTTCCAAACCTTCAAGAAGTGCCTGAGACCCTTACAGTCCCAACAAGAGTTGTCAATGTCTCCTTATGAGAGCCCAGAATGGCACAAACCTTGTTTCTTATCTTCTGAAAAGGTGTCCAATGGATTCACCTAACTTACCTGAAGCTGATGGTGTCCTGAGAACCCCATCGTGACACTTGAAGCCTGAGATTTGGCCTGAAAATTACTGTCGAGTGATTTTTCAAGGTGTTACAGTTGCGTACACCCTTCGATTTTTGAGTAATAATGACGGGAGTTAGACCAGTGGATTCCTGAGTGTTCTCTGGTAATTAAGCACCCCTGTAGGTCCTTTTATGTGCCCCGTAACCACTTTAGCACTTTTTGTTGCTAGAGTACCTTATAGAAGACATTACAACCTGCTTCCGCCCATAATTTCTTTGGAAGAGCTTCCAAACCTAAATTTTCTGTTTCTAATACCTTCCCTGAGTCTAATGAGTCTATTTAGAGCCTCCCACAACACCTATGGGACTTTAGCACCTTTTGTCATTAAAGTCCGCAGAAGGACTTAGACCTTACCAACCGAGTTTAGCACCCCTGTATTGGAGTTTTGAGGGTTGAGGGAGCCTAAGGAGAACCTTGATGGACCTCGGGAACTTTCCTCACAGGATTACCTTGACAAACCTTGAGGATTCACTCCTGTTGAGCCGTGGAAAAGCAGGATAATGATTTTTGGCAGAGATGAAAAATACCTTATGATTGTGGGTTGATGGATGGATTGATGGGGGGGAAATGGCGAGCAGAGGCCTCTCTATATACAATAGAAGCACCCACAAATATCCTGGGAAGAACAATCCCTGCCAAGAACCTGTCAAACACATCCCATCTCCACTATCTCAGACAATACAAATGATGCGCACACAAGAAACTACCAAATGAAACCACCCAAACAAAACCAAACAAAAATCATACTAAGTAAACCATATCCCACGAGTCCAATGGTGTTAGTTCCGTGATCATACAAGAACCCCTTCCATGATTTCTTGACAGTTGCTGCTAGAACCAATTTTGAACATGTTCCCACCCAATGTAACTTCTCTCGTGGCCAGCCAACTCTCTCCAAATAAAAATCCTACTAATAATTCTACAAGTCCAACCATTCCACCCATGAAACCATATGACCAACCCTTCACCAACTTTGTACCTTACCACCTACCATACCCGCTACCAAATACCAAACTTCACCAATCACTGCCTTCCTGTACTCCAAATACTCCCTAAATAAAATCTGACTAAGTAAATCACCCTCCAAGAATCCACCTGTAACCCTCCAATAACTATCCCGCGACTCCTTCTACCTAGATCCCTGTTGACCACCTACTATATGTCCTCTAGCTGCTTTTGCATACCACACCAGAATCAGAACCATCGGTGGGGTGTGGGTCCTACATCGGAAGCACAAAGTACATGGAAAAATTGTCAAATACAAAGCACAATGGGTAGCTTTTGGAAATCATCAAATAGAGGGAGTAGATTTCAACAAGATGTATGCCTCTGTGGGAAGCTCAGACACCTTTTGCTTACTTGTGGCCATAGCTTTGTACCTTTGGTGCTCAATCACTGAATTCAACATTGTTACAGCTTTCTTACATGGCATCATTAAAGAGAAAGTTTACCTATGTCAGGTTCAAGGATACAAGGACGGTCAAATCCAGCTTTTGTATGGGAATTGAATAAATTGTTATATGGGACAAGGCAGGGTGCTTGAGATTTGAATGATCATCTTTGTACCCAACTTTTATCCATGGGTTTTGAAGTCTTGTCTGCTGATGATGCTTTATTCATTTTACGAAGGGGTCCATCTTTTATATACCTACATATGCATGTAGATGACAGTTTATTTGTTTGCAATGATGATGGCTTTTGAGATTATTTCCATCAAGCTTTACTCAAGACATACAAACTCAAATGGCAACCACAGCCATCCCTTCATCTTGGGATACACATCTCCTACAACAAGGATGGATCAATATTCTTGGATCAATCCCACTACTTAAGCACTGTACTTGACCATTTCCAGATGGATGATTGTACACCAACGGCTTTGCCTTTCCTGGTTGGACTCCAACTTTCCAAAGGTACATCTGAAGAAATGTTGGCTGTCTTGACTTATCCATACCAATCCTTGATAGGTGCTTTGAGCTGGGCTGTCATATGTACTTGTCTGGATATATCTTATGCCGTAAAAATCCTAGCTAGGTTCAATTCTTGTTATACAGCAGCTCATGTTAATGCTGAAAAACATTTCCTTCAGTACTTGAAAGGTTTGCCAACTCGAGGAATTAGATTTGCATGTGATAAGAAGATAGGTCTCAAAGGTTTTGGTGATGTGGATTATGCTAATGACACCGCTACATTTCAATTCATCACTGGTTTTCTCTTTACTTATGGGGACTGTCTCATTTCTTGGCACAGCGGCCGCCAAAAGACCATCACCCTTTCAACAACTGAAGCTGAGTATATGTCCATTTCTGACTGTGCTCGGCACACCCTGTGGATTAGAAAGGTTCTGAAGGATCTAAATTTACCATGCGACTCTACCCCTGTTGCCTTGAAATCCGACCTCATCCATCTTTTTAATGATAACCGCGGGGCAGTCATCCTTTCAAAAGATCCAATAGTCAACAATAGATAAAAGCATATAGATATACGTTACCATTTCATCAGACATCACTCTCAACTACAAGACATTACGGTACAACACATTCCCACAAACTTGATGCTGGCAGACTATCTTACTAAACAGCTGCCTGCTGATGGTTTTACTTGATGTCAAGAACAAGTAGGAAATACAGACAATATTGGTCAAGGGGGAATGTTGAATGGTATTGTTGGAATGGTTGAAATACATATGTTATTATGCCTTTACTCAGGTGTCACTAGTATGGGTCATGGTTCACATGTTCTGTCATACCATGATCTATGTTATATATCATGTCATGCCATGATCAATCTTTGTTGCATGACGTATAAGTGTATGATGTCATATTCATTGTCATTTTCCTTCTTTGTATCATCACTGCTCACCCTGACTTCTACATGTATAAAAAAGGATGTCTCAATGACTGATCTACTTCATTATTCAGTCATCAAACTTTCCTCTATCTATTAGTTCTTTGTTTTGTGTATTTTGCTCTTTCACTCAAGATACTAATAGATACTTGTTTTTGTCAAGGTAGATAAGTGTTTCTCTGTTTCTCTTCAAATAATGTTCTTTCTTCATTTCATTATTCAGTCATCAAACTTTCCTCTATCTATTAGTTCTTTTTTTCGTGTATTTTTCTCTTTCACTCAAGATACTAATAGATACTTGTTTTTGTCAAGTTTTTGTCCATAAATTCAGTCCAAGAATTCCCTTGTCCATAATCCTGTCCAACAGGTATTAGGTTTCATATACATGTTTGAGTATTATTTTGAGTATATTTATGCTTCATTTATATATAAATATTTCTTTTTGTATTCTTCAAATACAGTTTCTTTTTCACATTTCATACTTTCATACTTCATATTAAACCTAACCAGATGATAACCAACTTTCTTGTATTTATACCTGTGAATCAGCACACTGGGCAAAATTCCTCATCACTATGGAATTTGGTCTCAGTGCAGCATCAAAGATAGACAGGATCAATAACTAATCCTGCTTCTCTCATGCTGGTTCATAAACATATCTTCAAAGGCTGGATTGATACTAGAGAGTGGTAATCTAGTGTCTTGAGCTTTGATCACCACAGGTATCCTTTATTCTTTGATTCATTTCTCTTGAGGCTTTTGCCATATGCCCAATATTCCATGATGGTACTGAAAGTGGAAAGTTGAATGCCCTTTGGGTTGCCATCACGAAGGATATCTGCTCGCATGCATCAATTTTTTTGGCAAAGGAGCCAAAAAAACAAGAAGTGCAAGTTGATATGCCTGAGCTTTTCAGGGCTGTGTGCGGTAGTACACATGACGGTACAGGGTATGTACACTACATGTTATGTAGACATGGTGCAGTGTGTTGTAAGGCTCCGGCACAGTAGGTAACTGTGGAAGTACAGTTACACACTTACGCTAGCGGAGTGCTAGTGGAGGACCAAATATGCTTATACCAAAAAGATCCTCTGGCGCTATCTCACACCTGCCTCGTGTCTCTCCCAGACTTGCTCTTTCCCTAAGCTTAATAACAGTTGGGAAAGAGTAAGTCACCCCTTCTGCTCTCTGTTGTGTTTATTCTTTTCTCTCTTTCACTCCTTTCTATTATTTTCCTTTCCTGTCTCACAAGTGCCTGATCTTGATATTTTCTCTGAATGGCCATCCGCAGAATCAAATCTTTGTTTCTCTCTTGCTGACAGCCATTTGGCTTATTTCATTCCACACTCGACACTTGGGTCAGAATAGAGTTGTCATCTCACATGCCACCATCCCACTAACTCTCTCATTCTTACTGTACCTAGGTCAGCATGTGTGTTTCATGATCAGGGTTGAAGAGTAGCTCAACCCTGTTTTGATCACCTTGTATCAGGTACTTGTTTCCTTCACATTGCTTGTTCTACTTTTGTTTTCCCTGAGCTTAATAAAAGTCGGGAAAGAAATAAAAGCTTTGTTTCTCTCTTGCTGACAGCCATTTGGCTTATTTAATTCCACACTCAACACTTATGTCAGCATGTGTGTTTTGTGATCAGGGTTGAAGAGTAGCTCAACCCTGTTTTGATAACCTTGTATCAGGAATCATGAAATTTTTCAGTAACATGACCCAGGCTGGAACCACAGGCAGTCCTCTAGCTGAGGAGGGCGTATATATAAGAGGTGAGCTCTGCCCATTAGTGTTTCTTCTTCAAGACCAAAGTTAGTCAAATTCCTTACCCCATACCTCTCCTCCCTCTCAAGAATACAGAATATTTCCATCTTCTTGGTCAACTTCTCTCTCATTTCTCCCTTCCCAACTCTAGCTCTTCAGGATCTATTTACAGTAGATACCTAATTGTTTGTCTCACTAGCTCAATTGAGCCACAGTGTTTACAAGTGTTAATGATTTAAAGGCAATGTATTTCATCAAAAGCAAGAATTTCTCCTTAATTTGAGAGTTTTTTATGTCATTTTAATGAGCTTGATGACCTTGGGCCATTTCATTACCACTATCTCCTTGTGAGATTGGTTGTTGTGTACGGTTTTTGTTGACATTCATTTGTGAACTCTTTGGCTTGTACTGTGAAGATGGCTAGAAATGTGGGTTGTTCTGAACTTGTACCCTGTGTCTCTCTGTCTCTCCCTTTTTGAAGTGTAATTCCATTCTCATAACCTTGAGAGCCTTCATTGTCAATCAAATGAGTTCTTTATATTTTACCCCATTGGTTGTCAAACAGGGCCTTGGATGACTCTTATCAAAAACATATCCTAATCACCATGTAGCAGCTCATCTTCCTGGCTTCCCTACTACCAAAAACCACTGGATGAGGAACACCTGACCACACTCACCCCTTGGCCCTTCAGAGGGATGCTATTGCTAAATCCAACAGGCCAGGTAGGTTAATTTTGTGTATGACCATGTGAGGTTGCATGCACCAACCTTGCTCAGCTGTTGGATGTCCATACCTTGCTGGCCTGCGATGAATGAGCATGTGTTGAGGGAAAGGTGGTTATGGGCACCGGAGCCCAGTACAATGCTCTGTGTGGCTCGTTGTGAGCTGTTGCAAAAAGTGTGGCAATGGGCCAGTTTCCTGGCAATCACCAATGGAAATTTACAGTCTATGAACCGGCGCTGGCTGCATGTACATGTAACAGCGGCGCGGTGTGAGAAGTGTTGTGCGCATGATGTGAAAGAAAGATTAATATTAACAATTATAACAATTATTGAGGTCACAGAAGGAGGAAAAAGTGTGTTAGAGGGGTTTTTAAGGTGGAAAAAGTGTTACAATCATTATTAAAAGGTGGAAACAGGGAGTTGTAAGGTAACAGGGAATTCTATTGTGGGATTTTTTTTTTCCTAAAAAATATAAACAATGTTATATGTGGTCACAAACATACAATATCCTCAATAAAGGTCTTGTATTACCACAAGAAGGACTCTAATTCTTAATTTTGAGTTTACAGGTTGTTCTATCTCATTCAATTTTGAAGATAACCTGGTAGTACAAAAATGAAAGTTGTACGAAATCATAAAACAAATAACTTTTACTGAGGAATACAAGAAGGTTTATAAGTAGAATAATTAGTAACTCTTATGCAGAAGTAAAGAAGTGCATTAAAATTGGTGTATTAGACTTTTTAACTCAACTTTAAAGAGAAACAAAGTTACACTAGCGCAAAATACTCTTAGAATACTCAGCTACGTTATTCATCTCTGAAGTTTTTTCATTGCATCAGTAGTTATGTAGTTACAAATGAATATGAGGGGTGGAATTAATTATAAGGGTGTTGAAATAAGGTGCATGGGTATTGGAGGTGTATTAATTGTTGGAGGAGTGGTATTATGGATTGAGACAGAGGGGAAGTATTGTTTTAGAGAGAGATACAGTGTGTGTGAAACTATATTGGTCATTTTGGTGTGTGTAGGCATGATTAGAGGGTGTTACATGTGATTTGAACATGAAATTTTGTGAGGACTATGGATTTACATTTGCATAGCAAGTGTAGTTTTGAAGATGGTGCATGGGTGTAAAGATGAAGGTTATAGGCAAGAAGCATAGATATCATAATAGTCATGTCTCGACATTTCAGCATCAGTATTGAAAGAGACTCGCGAAAATGAAGTTTAGGATGAAAAATAGGCAAAAATAGGTTGTTTGTAGGTGATTATCAGGTGGTATATGCTATAATAAATGTGTGAAGAGGTTTATGGGTATGAATATTGATGGTGTGGGTTTCTGTGAGGAGGATTTCTTAGCTTTTGAAGGAGTTTCCATGTGTTTTTCTGCTGTGTTTGAGTGTGTGTAGGTGAAAATAGGTGGATTTCATTGGTTTTTCTTTCTTTAGTGTGATTTTCTGTGTTCTGTGAGGTCATGTGAATGTTGTATAGGACTTATGAAGGTGATTTGTTTCGTGGTGGAGCTTATTGGGACACTTGATGAAAGATTGTAAGAGCCGAGAGTGCTCTTCACAAATCTTCAGGAGAAAGGGCTCATGGGACAAGGCAAGGCCTTGGAGAGATCTTTGAGAACCAAACTAACTATATATATATTCCAAAATCTAGCTCAGTAGAGGTGATCAGGGAAATTTAGCCCTAGGATCTCTTGAGAGAAAGAAAGAAAGAGAGAGATAAGAGAAAAACAATGTACTTAGCTAAGTAGAGGTGATCAGGGAAAGTTAGCCCTGGGATCTGTGTTGAGCCAGGGAAGGGGGATGAAAGCCGGGTACAAGTGGTCACGGCTAGTTCTTAGGGTACATAAGGAATAAGTGTTGTTCTAGTGAAACCTGTAGTGAGTGGAGTTTCACAGTGAGGCAAGGGGTGATGGTGAGTGATGGAAATTTTATGGTCAGGACAGTTGCTAGACTAAAAGGACTCTGCTGGAGGTAGGGATGACCAGAAGAGCAAACATTGACCAATTAGAACAAGGTTAAAAGAGGAAGCCATAGTTGCAACCTACAGTAGCCCATAATGAAGTAAGACTGACCTGACTTATGACCAGTCATAGGGCTGGTCCAGGGTTCAAAATCCCTGTCTAAAGCTCACATTTGGATATATTATTGATGAAATTGATTTAAACATTTTCTACTTGATCTGTTGAAGTAAACCCGCATTTAAATATGAAATTATTTTTAACTTGATCTCATAATCCATTGTAATTTATACATAATTAGTTCTCAAATATTGCCTGGTTGCTAAAAAAACCCCAGCACACCCTGTTGGGATAAATTTAATCCTAGGGGTGCTCTTCAAAACCAACTTGACACATGTCGGATGGTTTCTGTACTGGTTGGTAGTTTACGCGTCTGTAGAGCTTCCGGTGTTGAGCACATCGGATGGTTTCTGTAGTACTGGTTGGTGGTTTACGCGTCTGTAGAGCTTCTGGCGTTAGCACACTCTTACCCTCTTT
>KI567815.1:149-12646 GCA_000500245.1 Cronartium ribicola 11-2
AAAACCTGCCAGTATGGGGACTTAGTCAAGTCAGGTCGGATTGGGTCTGACGGGGCGAAAATTGGGCCTAAAGTAAGCCTTAAGGTTATGAAAGAACCTCTTGCATGCATCGTAGCCCGTGTTGTAAGTGACGACTTTTGAACTTTTTCAGGTTCCAACCCAAATTCAACTTCTGCAACTACACCAACTCTGACGTAGGATGTCGAACCATTGCCAGTACCAACAGCACTCGACCAGTCGTTCATTTCATCAGGCTCAGTTCCCATCTGGATCTCCTCTCCCTCCCCCAGTCCAACAGTCTATCCCTCACCAGACTCCACTACAGGGCCCCTCGCCAAAATGGAACTCGAACTCGGACTCGAACTCGAACCCGGTCTCAAATTCGCTCATCAACTTGCTCGTTCGCATCATCCTTACCGCCCTCAATTCCGACTTACTTCACTCAGCTCTCTTCTTCTCCGAAAGGCTACACGCACTTATCCCATCATCCGAACTCGCCGTCTGGCTTCTCTCTCTGTCCTTGCTCAGGACCGGTAACCATCAGGCCACTGTCCATTTGCTCAGGAACACACCCATCTTCATTCCTCACAACCCCTCCCGGTCATCACCGAACCCAAAAGGAAAAGCTCGGCTGGTTGAGGAGGACCCGTTTAGTATTCCGCATTCATTAGACGAGATTGATCACTCGCTGTGGGAGTGGAATCACCAAGATTTAGTGAGGGGAAAACAGCGCGCTGCTCATTCGGCTAGTGCGCGTTGTGCGTTGGTTTACTCCAAGGCTTGCAATCTCATCAATAGACCAAAGGAAGGCTTGGAAGTCTACCTCAAAGTGATCGATCAAGTTGGACTGCCTAATCCCGACGAAGGTGAGCTAATCTTGTCTTTTCCTTGTTTTTGGCCATCTTTACTCATCTGCTTTCAATCTCCCAGATGCTTTGTTGAACTCTGTTGCAAGCCCACTCCCTTCACACTCGGCCTCTTACACACTCTTGGCCACATTGGCCTACAAGTCACACGAGTACGAACGAGCGACAGAGTTCTATCGGCGCGCACTTGCGGCCCCTGATGGCCATCTATGTTGGGAGGCATTCGAGGGGCTCTGTCAGACTGCAGGTTCAGAGCTAGAAATTGATGTGGACGCGATCTTCACTGACACTGCGCTCGATGATTTCTTGTCTGGATACATGGATCTCGACGATAGCATTATCCACGGCGCTCTAGGACCTCAAAAACACATTCAGCCCCCCCTCAGTGAATACCATCCGCCTCCGCCACCGAATCCCACACCCAGTACTCATCACCACCCCGCTTCGCCTGGTAAAGACAGTTTTCGGATCCTAGGCGCCAACGGGGCCAGTCACCATCACCCATCCATGCTGATAGATAACAGCTTCAGCGAGAACGGTCACAGCCATACCACCAGCTTTGGTGTCTCCTCCTTCGAACACTTCCAATATCCATCCCGACCCCCGAATCAGTCTATGTCAGGCGGGATCCCGCGCCAACCGGGCAACCTTGGACCGATAAAAAAGGCCAATGGCACGTCCTCCTCTTTTAACGGCCGCCATCAGCCCATTCCTCAGCGGCTATTCCAGGTCGAACGTTCCGAGGCCGTTTACGACTCCCTACCAATCTCCTCTACGCCAAACCTCCAACAAGGCTTCGGCTTTGATCACTATAATCCGAATATCCCTTCGCCTATGCCAGCGCCCTCGCCACTACCCTTTGATGGCTTTACGCCCGCCTCTAATCCGATCATCGAGCCTTTACCCCCGCTCGTACCCATTCAGCAAGGCACAAGGGGCCTACCGGGCGTCAAGCGGACGCGATCCCAGACGAACTCAAACGAGCAGACCACGCTCACTTCCCTCTCACCGCCCCCACCCGTGCCCCCACTTCTGCCAGCCCAAGAGCTAGATGAACCAATAGAGTCTGTGTCCAATCCTTCACCAGCCTACCTCAAGAAGCCCAAAACAGGTGGGGTGCGTGAGAAGAAGCGCGTGAAGAGTAACGGGAATATCTTTGACCCTCCTGCATTTGAACGCGACAGTGAGGGTCGCGAAGCCAAGGCAGAGGCGGTGGCATGGGTGAAGGCCATCTTGCGCAAGTTCGGAGCCGCGTATATTCATCTGAGTAGGTTCAGATGTGAAGGCGTGTTGGAGGAGTTGAGTGGTTTACCGGAGGAGCAGAAGCGGAGCTGGAGGGTTTATTGTCTGATCGGGCGAGCACGGTTTGAGATGTTAGACTACAAATCAGTAAGCAAGCTACCTCTTACACCTAGATCTTTCCTGGTCCTGAGAGATTTCTGACTACAATTGTTTTCCAGGCGGAGGTAGCGTTCAGGAAGGCCAGGGAGGCCTTCCCTCACCTCGTCAAACACATGGACATTTATTCTACTCTTCTCTGGCACACCCGTAACACTACGTCCCTCTCCTACCTCTCTCAAGAACTCCAGCTTGTCAACGCCTCTGCGCCCGAGACCTGGATCGCGACAGGGAACCTTTTCAGCCGACTAGACGATCACCCTCACGCGCTAGCTTGTTTTAGACGTGCTACTCAACTCTCTGCTACTGCTGCTTATGCTTACACACTAGCTGGGCACGAGTGTTTAATTTTACAGGAATATACTCGTTCAACAGTTTTCTTTAGAGAATCACTAAGACGTGAGGGATCAAAAAACTATACAGCTTACTTTGGCTTAGGAGAATGTTATTTCAAGCAAGAGAAATATTTATTAGCCAAATATTTTTTTGAGACCGCACATGCTATTAACCCTTCTAACCCTCTAATCCTTTGCGGGATCGGAAAGACGTTAGAAAGGATTGGGAAAACCGAAGAAGCTGTAGAAGTTTATGGAGATGCATTAGAGCTTGGAGATGGGAATAACGGGGTGGCAATCGTTAGGTTCTTGAGAGCGAAAGCGCTTGTCGGATTAGGAAACTACCTCGTTAGTATCTTCTCTTTCTTTCTATTTCTGTCTGTGTGTTGACTGCATGACTAATCTGCGTTTGGTCTTGGGAATCGTATCAGGCGGCAAAGACAGACTTATTAGACTTAGCCAGGACGGTACCTACCGAATACAACGTTCGCTTTTTACTCGGAAAAGTACACGGACTCCTAGGTGAGAAGGTAGCATGTGTGAGAGAACTAACTTATGCACAAGATCTAGAGCCCAAAGCCGCTGGAACCATCAAACGGATCCTAGCCGAGCTAGAGGAGGTAGGAAAAGCTCGAGGGGATGAGGTGATGGAAACGGGGGTTGGAGTTAGCAATTTGTCAACGTACAGTATTTAGGGATGGTTTTGCATTTTGTTGTTCTTTTCGGAGGTTTCAATGAAATTTAATTCGGGGCTCTGAAGCGTCCTTAGAACTTGTAGGAGTTTTTCAAGTGGTGAGGGTAGGTAATTGGTTTGGATCGATGGATGGAGAGGGAAAAAAATGATCAATTGGCTAAAAGGGGAAGTGAAGTTGTCAAAGTCTGGATCAAGGTCAGCTAGGGACTACCAATTTTTTTCTCTATCAGACGCAATTTGTGTGGTGTGTCCACCTTTGGTTCTACGGTACATATGTCAGATTTGATGTTACCTTGAACATTTGATTCATGGCCCCATACCGGTGCGCAGAACTCTTAACAGGGAAAACTCCCTCGCACCCCTGTGCAAGGGAGTTTGAGGCAGCATGATTGGTTTCCAGTGCCAATCCCCTTATCATTTCCACCAATTTTCACCCTAACTTACCCAAGCCCGTGCACCACCTCGTCTCATTTGACGGACAAGTCTGAGGCTGAAGCGAGGGACTTGTGCCAAAGTCGTTCCTGTTGGTGGTAGAAGTTTTGATCAAAATTTGGAATCTTGAACATTTTTGGGTCTACACACTTACACCTCCCATATTTTTATAAGGTACACTTCTTGTCTCGACTTGAGGGCCTTCAGTGAGTATGTTACACACAGATGAGTCTTAGAAAGCGAGAGTCTTCATTCATTGGAAATCGAATTCAGAGCCATATGGACGACCTTGGCGCAAGTCCCAGTGACAGTCTGGATGGGGGGGGAGGGGGGGTGCTGTTCGCTAAACCAAGCTATAACACTGGGACTTGTGTTAGATCCACGCTACCTCCCGGCCCCAGAAGGCCCCGCTGCACCACCATTCGGGGGGGAGAGCATGACAGGACCTGCCGGGACCGCAGTACTGTTTGGGAAGTTAGTATGGGAACTAGTTCCTGTACCAAGTTCTTAGGTTGGTTTCTGTGGCAACGGAGATACCCAAATCCAATTGAACTCAGTCTTCAAATTACCAATCCAGAGTTCTTCCAATGTGTCAGTATCCAAGTGTGATCACTCACTCCTTGCCCACTTTTGATATCCAATACCAATGGATCATCATCACCTGGGGTCATACCGTGAAGGTGAAAGGCTCTTCATCCGCGTCAAGAAGGCAGTGTTTGAGCTCGTCAAACAGGATTTTCCATAATACCTCCCAAGATCTCAGTGTCACATCCTGCGGGCAGGAGCAACTTTTTTTGAAGAGATTGTGTATTGGTGCATGGTCAGGCTCAAGCAAAAAGAGGGCACATGCTGTTCAACTTTTTTTTTTAAAAAAAAAACTTTGCTGTAAGGGTCAAAAAAATGCTGTTAGTTCATCTATGTGTAGATTTTTTTATTTTTTTAAGACTGAGCGGGTAATGTTGAAGCTGGTCAATTGCATTGAGAAGATTCATGAGGTTGTTGCTGGTGGTGGGGTAGACATTCAAAGCAGTACAAATGGAGGGTAGCAACGGGCCATAACACGGTTGGATCATACAACATAAGAATAGCAACGGGCCATAATGCTGTTGTGGTACCTTGATCCAGAACTAAGTTCTAAACCATCAGTTTAGTAACAGTACAAGGTCCCAACAAGTCCTGCCATGTTCTGATTCGGGGTGGGTTCAGGATCGGATCTCGAACAAGAAATTCTCGACGGGGCCACTCAATATTTTTCAAGTCGAGAATTCTGTTCGGACGGTGCCATTGTTCTTCCAGCTGCTCTTGGACCATTCACTGACCATGTCACCGCTAGTGGATACCAGCAAAACTGAAAACGGAACGAGAGATCAGGTCAGTCGGTTTTTCTGAGCCCCTCAAGCCGTTACACCTTGCTTCAATTTTTTTTTTTGAATTTCGCAACAATGTAAGCAGCTACTGACTGGATAACCTACATCGCTAGGCATCATCTCGAAATCCCTACCCTTTCTCTCCGTCACGAGAGGAAGTGGCAGACCTAGTGATCAGGCAGAAGAAAGGGAACTGCGTACCGATTTATGTCTCACTTCCTGCCGACCTCCTCACACCGGTCGCTGCTTACCTGAGGCTCACAGATGGCGCCAAACAGCGAGTAAATTCAAAACCTTTCTCAGCTGATGGGAGCGTCGAGGGGGTAGAAAGCTTCCTACTGGAAAGTGTAGTTGGAGGAGTGTCTCAAAGCAGATATAGTTTTGTGGGATCTAGTTCGTCGACTTATCCTTCCCTCTTTATTTACAAAATACTCGGACTTGTTCCCCTCGAAGCATATCCAATCTGCTTGTTCCACTTTGTAACCGTAATGGCTGTCACTCTCTCCAGATCCATCAAGGGTCTTGAGAACTGGTCCCAACCAGAGTTATCAAGGCGATCCATTAATCCCACTGGAAGAAGAATTATCAAAGTATCGTTATGTGGCCGTCCCAAATGTTCCCCCGTTCACCGGTATGGCCCATCATCTCAACTTGGTTAAAAAATGATGTTGAAGTGATTTCACTAATTTTTTGGCACTCTCAATCTGATCCTCGCCGAAACCTTTATCTCGCGTGATGTCAAACACGACAAGGGGGCGCAATTGGTTTTGTGGCGTACGACTCGGTCTTTCACTTCGAGCCATCGACCAAGCGCCCATTGTCAGACTCAATCGGGATCCCGGACTCAGTCTTCATGATCTGTGATACCATCGTCGTGTTCGATCATGTCTTTCAGACGATCAAGATTGTCTCTCACGTCTATTTCCCCTCTTTATCCCCATCCACTCACGACATCGATCTCGCGTATCGAGACGCGAGTGAAAAGATCGTCAAGGCATGTACTAAACTGCTGGACGAACGGCGCACTCCTGTTCCCGAACAAAATCCTATCCCACCTCCAGACGAACGGCCCGCCCCGGACAGTAATGTGGGCAAGGTTGGATACGAAGCCTTTGTTACAGATCTCAAGCAACACATCGTCAAGGGCAATATCATCCAGGCTGTGCCCAGCCAACGCGTCCGTAAGCCCACCAAGCTTCACCCATTCAATGCGTACAGGTAAAGTCAAATTTTCAACCCGGAAGTCTAACAAGCTGGGTATAAGAGCTCGTCGGGTAAAAAAGAGTCCTCTTACACTTTTTCTAGGCAGCTTCGACAGCTCAATCCTTCCCCGTACATGTTTTACGTCAACTGTGGAGGATCACTGCAACTAGTTGGAGCGTCCCCTGAATGTCTCTGCAAAGTGTCACCTGGTGGAATAGTGGAGAACCACGCGATCGCAGGGACTATCAAACGAGGTCAGACGGCACAGGAGGATGCCGAATTGGCTGAAGAATTACAAAAATCAATCAAAGATCGAGCGGAACATGTGATGCTTGTTGATTTGGCACGTAATGACGTCAACCGAGTTTGTAAACCTGAATCTGTCAAGGTTGACAGCCTGATGCAAGTGGAAAAATTCAGCCATGTGATGCATCTGACCAGCCAGGTCAGTGGTGTATTGAGAGACGGTTTGACAAGGTCAGTTGCTTTTGGAAGGATCGAATTTTCCTACTACGTCATCTGACCCTCCTTGAAACTCATCATCTGCTGGCGAAAGATTTTGAAAAAGAGAATGGTCCATTCAAAACTGACAGTCGCGTCATTTTCCCTATATCTCACATCTCGTTCTTCAGGTTCGATGCTTTCCGCTCTATCTTTCCAGCTGGTACGGTTTCCGGTGCTCCGAAGCTCAAAGCAATCACCCTCGTTGCCGAGCTCGAAAAGGAGCGACGGGGCGCGTACGCAGGAGCGGTGGGAAGGTTCAATTTTGATGCGAGTGCGATGGACACATGCATTGCAATCCGTACAATGGTTTTCAAGGACGGTGTAGTCTACTTCCAAGCAGGTGGTGGTATTGTGCACGATAGTGTGGAGGAGGATGAATATGTGGAAACTTTGAATAAACTCAAAGCCAACCTTACCTGTATGGAACGCGCCGAAGGTTTGTTGCTATTTTCGTATTTGACCGTTGCAGAGCTTGAACACGCGTTTGTTATTGTGGGACTAATGTTATTGCTCACTCAACAGACCATTACTACTCGCTTCAACAGTTGAAGTGAAGACGGTCAGCAACATCTAATGGGTAAGCTTCTTTGGCCATCGATGTGGAGTGAAGGAGAAAAACATTGCTCAAGCTCTCTGTCTTTCTCTTGGACCAGCTGGAATACGCTTAGGTGCTCAACGTGTCAAACAGTACTGCAGAGGATAAGACCTTTACAGCTGATCTCCTCCTTGCTATGGGTTCGGAGACTTTGTAAAGCGTATCCCATTTGATAGACCCAGACTTTTATACATGACCATACCCTTTGATCAGGACTCCAAAACCAATCTTTCTTCTTGTATCCAGTGGAAATGTGTAAATCATCACATCACATCATTGACTCATTGTACATTGAATTGCTTCTTTTGAAAAGTTTCTTATTTTCATTTGCGGAAGGCTTTCTGGATGGAATGGTGCTTCTCTCTCTGATTGGTCTAGGTTTGATCTATCCCGCCTGGTTATCCTACCACTTTTCAATAACGAGTACAACCGTGAATGTGATTCAAACACTAGATGGCAATAAGAAGTGGTGGTGTTAGTTTGACGAAGTCTTTCCTTCCTCGCCCTTCCGGTCTGCAGCCTGCAGCCTGAGATGGTTGCTCTATATGATAGAAGTGGAGACTTGAAGGTTAAGCTGTTGAAAGTAGAAGATCAAATCTAGAACAAGTCCTCTCACATTCGGGTGCTCAAGTCGCGAAAGGGGATGTGCACTGACGTAAGAATGAAATTGTGACCTCTTTCAAGGACCTTTACAGCAAGTATCTCTGCCTTCAGTGAGTTTCAGTGTTGTGTCATGATTTTATCTTTGTTGTTTCTTTTTTCATGATTGCATGTTATAGATTGTTTTAAAGTGACTATGGACGCGTCTCATCTTTAGTTTTCATTATTTTAAATCGGTTGTTTTTTTAGCTGTCGCGCTGTACAGGATTAAGATGGAACCGATCCAAACTATGTATTTTACTTGGTCGAGAGAGAAGTCTCCCGGCTGAGCAGGTCGCAATCGCCACTGCGTTCGATCGATTGTTCCCGTACGCCAGCCAAACAGGTCGGAACCAACATTGAGAATTGTATCAAACCTCAGTCAGCCCCTGGCCGTCCCTTGCCCCTTTTCCAGCAACAACTGTCCAATTTCGGTTCAGGTCGATGGTCTCTCGCGTCTGAACAAATCCCTTCGGTTCCGACCTTCCTTCAGCATCTCCTCCACCTTCTGCACACTCGGCTTCTCAACCACTATTTTCTAAATCTCCACTCTTTCTATCAGACACCCTCAAAGTCAGCCATGGACGAACCTGTGAGTTTAATCTCGTCCTACGCTTTTCAAAAAGCCTGTTTTTTTTTTTGTTCACTGAGGCATTGTGTTTCGATCCTCCGCCCTCCCTTATCTGCTTTGCATTTTAAGGGTTTCCGAGCACGTCATAGGGCCGAAAAACAAGACCGTTATGACAGGACCCATCACGTCGGCGGCTTACAGGAAGCTGCGCCGTTACCAGACCATTACGACCCTGTTGATCAACTTACACTTGATCTTGACCAACTGCATCCACACACCTCCGATCAGTCACTCGGCACGCCCTCCCTACCCGTGAAATTTCCATCGCCATGGCCTCATCCAGCCCAACCTGAGCCCTCGGCAACTAGCGATACGGCTTCTGACCTGCGGCCTCCTTTCCCAAGAAGACCCACAACCGTTCGAACGTTGAACCCTCACTTGCAATTCATGTGCGGTCCCATGCTGAGATACGATACGGTCGATTTGCAAACTCAGACGTGGCTCGGATTCTGTTGCATCGTCACGGCCGACAACGGAAGCACATATTCACCAAGCCCGATGTTACATATGAGATGGACGCCTTCCTTCAAAGAATCTCAATCCATAGCACCACCCTTGAAAGCTAACAACGAGCTCGAAGAAATCTATCAGAACGTCTCTGCCGACAAAATCTTTGTATACCAAGGCTCTGCAGATTCATACACGTTTTGGAGATTTTTGATTTGCATCCCGATGGGTATCCGGGAGAGTCGGATCTATTATTCCATCAATCACGGTGCCGAGATTGCGTTTTGCGTCCCAGCGGTGGGTCAGAACCTGAGATGGGTGGGCTATTCTTGTAACGGTTTCTCTGCTGGAGTTGACAGGGAGAGCTTCAACGGGTCTGATCCAGTTTGGAATGACCTTCTCACTCGTCACAAAGCTCTGCCCTTTCACGTCCTCATTGGGGGTGGTGACCAACTCTACTGCGATGCGATTGCAAAGGAACCTGAGATGGCGGATTGGTTGACGGAGAAGAATCAAATCAAGAAGAAGGCAGCGGTGATGAGCTCTTCGATGTCTATCGCCCTCGATCGGTTCTTCTTCAGTCACTATTGTAATTGGTTTCGCTCAGGTGCATTTGGCAAAGCCATTTCTTCGATTCCAATGATGAGTAAGATATTTTTATTCTTAATTTAAATTCAACTTGAAATTCTTGAAAATGTTAATGGTGATCTTGATAGATATGTTAGACGACCATGACATCATCGACGGATTGTAAGCTGTGCTTGTGTCCATTCCAACCTTATCTGACCCCTGAGACAGTCTCTGATGACGTATGTATAACATAGTGGGTCCTATCCTGATGACCTCCAACGTTCGGCCGTCTTCTCGACCATCGGTTCCCGTGGATATTTCTGGTACCTACTCTTCCAGCTCTTCATCGTTGACGAGACAGATGGGATCTCGAATAAATCAGACAAGCACCGGTCCGATATCCATTCTAGTCTCTTGTTGGGTGGCATGGGGCCATACATCCCCTTTCGTAACCATTCATTTCTCACTTATCTAGGGCCTCAGGTCTGGATGCTGCTATTGGACTGTCGTTCGGAGCGTAAGAAAGATCAAGTCTGTAGTACCAAGACCTATGAAGTTGTCTTTGAGGCCTGTCGCGCTTTACCCGCCTCGGTCACTCATTTGATCTTCTTACTCGGAATCCCAGTTCGTTCTCTCTTTCTATTTCCCCTTATCACACTCAAAGTAGCTCTTTGTCAGGAATCTGTTCTCATCCTGTTTTTGACCTTACTGTCCGCTTCCTATCTAGATAGCATATCCCCGTATGGTTTTTGCTGAACGTGTACTCGAAAAAAAAGATAGCCCGGTCTTCAAGGCCGCCAAGGCCTGCGGTCTTTTACCCGGCTTTGTAAGTTGATCGTTTCGTTTCAAGATATCCTGAAGGAAAGATATCTATTCTATAAGGGCAATCAATCTGACATTTGGTCCTCTTGAAAGTACAATAACTTTAACGCCGACCCTGAATTATTGGACGACATGAATGATCACTGTGAACACCAAGCTACTTCTTATTTTCTCCACTACGTGGGCTGGGTACAGCTTAATTTATTTTTTCCATTCATATTGCTGATGCTTGAGATGCTCTTTGAATGACTGTCAGGGTGTGCGCAATCACATAAAAAGGAACGCAATTGGCTGGTGACCGAATGTCAGAAGCTTGCGGTCACCAATCGATTGAGAATAGCTTTTCTGAGTGGAGACGTACACTGGTACGTATCTTGTTGCGCGCACCTCATTTTAAAAGTCTAAGGCCTGATTTTAGACTTGATTCACATCACACTCCTCTTGAACCGCATTGCAATCAACACGCACTGGGCAATCTATCACTCTTTGGATGGTTTATATCTTTATGGCATCCATTCTCATTCAGTGCTGCCGTCGGGAGATTTTCATCGTTGAAAGGTCCGTTGAAGGGGTCGTTGGATCCTGCAAAGGACCCAAAATACATGCTTGTAAGTCTGTCTCCGCCCCTTGTTTGTAAAAGAAACTACCTTCTTAGCTCACCTGACCTCTCTCAATCCTCACCAGAACGTCATTTCTTCAGCAATCGTCAATGTTGGTTTTTTGCCTGATCTCTCCTCCTTGCAGCCTGTCACTAATTTTTTTTTAATTTTTTTTCATCCCTTAGACCCCTCCACCCGCAGCCCTGATAGGAGTGATGGGTCTGATCTCGAAAAAGACCCACAAGAGCCTGCACGGCACTCACACAGCCGAAGATATGCTTGATATCTTTCATCTTGATACGGATGGCACTAAACTTGTCAGTCCTCTTCTTACCCATTCTTCTCTCAAAAGCAAATATGGAAGCATGATAGGGTGTGAATACAGAAATGTTGTACGTTTTCCTCTTGCCAGAACAACCCGAGATTCATGGCGCGAAGAAATTATTGCGCTGTCAGGTTTGTCAAGGAGACCGGCGAACTGGAGTTCAACCTCAGAATCGAGATTGCGCAGGGGGCCGGTGAGACAAAGGGCTACCCGGTCTTATCACCACCTCCATTGTTTAAGTGAACTTTTGTGGTCTTTCACTTTGTGGACAATGGTTTTTGAATTCGAAATTCTTGTTGGGCTTGGCTTGCATATTGTGTTATGTTGTGTTAGTTTTCAGTAGCACCTGATCAATATGTTGTTCTTGTTGATGATTGTATGTGAAAGGAAGATGGGTAATGGAAGTGAAACAATCTTGGATGGATGGCTATTGACAATCAATCATTTGGCTTTGGGATTGATGATTTGAGCTGTAGGTTATTATCAACTTTCTTGTAAACACTACTCGATCATGCTACAAATTGACAAGTTTGCAAAGGACTGCTAATCCAAGTGTTGTGCTTCTCTGTGCCCTGAAGCTCTGGGTCAACTCATGCTTTATATCCTCACAGCCTGTTTTGCAAGTTTTTGGTTTACTTTGAAATGGATAGGAGCTCATTTTTGGAGTGTGGAAGTTTTTGACAAGTCTTCATTCCTATTGACCTCAATACCTAAAAAAAATAAAAAAAAATAAAAAAAAAAGACAACTGAGAGATAAGTGTTTGTTCTAGTGTTTGTTTACCTTGTTTCAGAATTTTTTTGAAAGAACATATATATCATGTTTTTTAGATTTTTTTTTTCTTTTTTTTTTTTAAGAAAGATATGACTGATTTTTTTTGGAAGTCTTTAAAAGTTTGAATACTTACTAAAAGGGGGGAAAAAAAAAACTAGAGAAAGAGAGAAAGGAAAGATTTTTATTTATTTATAAATATGAGTTTTAAGTTATCAAAATAATTGTAACTCAATAAAAACTGAAAAAATAAAAATAAAAAAAATTACTCAAGAGAAAGATTTTGAACAGAAGATAAATA
>KI567818.1:0-11473 GCA_000500245.1 Cronartium ribicola 11-2
ACCAGAGTAGCTCTCTCCGTCCGACTACCCACTTTTTTTGCATTCGTCCCATCTTAAAAACTCAAAACATGGCTATGATAGATGATAATCCATCAAATCTAAGTTCAAATCCCTCGATATCATACACCTGATTTGAAATTTGAGATTACAGTATGGATTACTGTAATCCGCAGTTGGTGCTTGGCAAAATCAAGGACCAATGTTTTCCTCATTAGGGAAATTTCTTTCTGAATTTTTTTCAAGGAAAAGTGAATCAGGGGACCTCCTCTGAAGAATCAGATATTGGTCAGTGGAAAGCTGGTGGGTAGAGAAATTAAAAAATCCTCTATTAGATTTCAGAACCTCCCACGCCAAAAAACCAACATAGCACATAAGTCCCTCGTACTTCGGCGAGGACCTGTCCTCAAAAAATGCCGATGTACTTAGGGACTTAGCTAAGTTAGGTACAGTATTAAATTTTAGAGCATTAAATTTTGAACTAATCTCATTTGAAATCCTTTTTTTCTTTTCTTTTCTTTTCTTTTCTTTAGGTTTTATGACCTTCTTTGACTACTTTGAGTCTAATGTTTTAAGCATCATGATGTTTTTTAAAAAAAAAGCTCTGAATTGTGTTCTAGTTAAATATGTCATGTGAGATTTGATCAGGATTGAATGTTCTTGAAGATAGAGTGACTCTGCTGTGGTAAAAAAAGACCTATATAAATTGGGGTTCAGTAGTTAGATGTCTACCTCAACCCTGACACACCCAAAAACAAAAAAAACTGCTCAATTTACGCCTAAATTTAAGTTCAGTTTCACATCAAAAAGTCATACATTCAACTAAAGATTTGGCTGTCACCAGTTTTTTTTTTTTCTGTATTCAGGGAGTTATCTAAGATAAAATGACAGGGAATTGAATGTATATAGCTTTCATTCAAGAATGTCCTTTCAATAACAATTCACTTTGCTTTAACACTACTTAAATGGTCTATCAAACCTTTCATCATGATTTTAAATCTAACTGTATTGCTAAAAACAAAAAAACCTAAACATCTTTTCACATAATCTTTTTACACAGATCAAAGCCCCTGTTTATTGGTCACTGATAAAGCACAATACCCTGTGAGATCAAAGAAATCTTAAAGTTTGGTCTAGATTACTTCAAGGTCTCAACTTCAGCCAATTTAAAAAAAAAAAAAAAACTAGTTGGAGATCACTTGTTACTTTATAAAAAAATAAACAAATGGGATTTACACTGTCAACATATGTTCATCAAATCTGAGCATTCAATCAAATATGAGATGCTCACATCCATTGCCAAAAATGTTGGCATTGTTAAAAGTTTTATATTCCTCAAGTTCCTTAAACTTCTCATCACATATAACATATCAGTGGTAGACAAACTATCTCATTTCCAAGTGATGAACATCTTGCTATTCTGATGTTTTGAACTCTTGAATAAAAAGACTTTTGTGGTTCTCACACTTAAACTAGATTATACTTGCATTGACCAGCTATCATTTAGCTATGCTTTTAGCACCCTTAATAATCAAGTCAACCAACTTTTTTAAGGCTAATAATACTTTACCAGATTGTCTATTCAATTTTATAGAGCATTTGATATTGAACCTTGACTTAGTTTACAATTTGAGAGTTTTGGGGATAGCAGATCAAGTCACATGATTGGTTCCGTTGGCTATGTAGATATGTGAGTATGTAGTGATATGGTGATATAGTGAATCAGAAAAGGCGTTTCTTGTGATAAAATCAGAGTATGATCTGAAGGCTCTCTGATACAACGAACAAGAAACCTTCTCATAGAGACCCTTTGGGGTAGGTTTGGCCACCGGAATAAAGCAAGATAGCTCAACTTGACATGGAGATTATGGCAGGATAGACTCGGAAGAACTCAACAAACCAACATTTCTTGTTCATATTCTGATAAATCATTCCATCTTGTTCATTTCAAAAAACTGTAAAGGCTTCCAGTTTTTTTTATTTTTTTCGAGTCAGATCCATTCACTTTGGGTTTCCGAAACCTTTTGAGCGCTTTTTGTATAACAAACCATCAAAAAATCCACCAAAATCTTGAAGTTGTTTCTGTAATTCTTCATGGTTAATAGATTGATGAGCTCTTAAATTAATTGTATCAATTGTCGGACGCTGTTCAATTCCATTTTGATCTATAATTTCCATTTGAACATTTATCAGACAATAAAATAGATTTCTCAACATAATCAGGATACTGTCTAAAGGGAACTCCAATAAAACTTTGAGAGAAAAAAGGAAAACTGTCAATCGATCACTCAACTGGACTGTCTACCCTGCTCGACAAAGCACTTGATGATCTCATACTGGGCTCGAGATTGAGGATTAGTAAAGTCTGAAAGACGTAGGTGACCATGTTTTAGGGAGTGTAATGGAAGCATGGGCACTGAGACTTCATGAATCGGTCCCGCTTCTAAGCAAGTCATCCCAGCTGACTTATCAGCAAAGTGTATGAACCCAAATCCACGGTACCATTCCGTATGAGGATCCTAGACTTTTCTCAAAGTAATTAATAATGATCAGCTGAATTTTTTAGTCGTTTTTTGTATATATAGTTTTTAGAGATTCATAATCATACCTTGGGGAACTTGAAGTATGAAATTTTACCAAACTCCGATTCGAAATGACGCATGATCCATAATAGGCTCAATGAAGTGAGTGCGGTAGTGGGACAACGGATGTTGAGAATGAAAGGTCGAAAGCCCTGTGGATTGAGAGAGATTGACTTCATTCCGTCCTCCCTCGCAGTTGGAGGTTGGTGACCGGCAATGGTCAATGAGGAGACGTAACTGTAGGTTGATAGATAGATTTCACTGATTTTAGTCAAACGAAACTTGTGAAACCTATCTCGATCAAAACGGTGACCCACACCCGCCCAGTTCTGGTCCTGACCATCCTCAGTCACCTCTTGTTCGAGAAGTGATTCCACCTTACCTCAAGAATCGCATCGCCTTCAAACTTTCAATATCTTGTGCAAGACCGAAAGGATATCCCTCCCAAAGCGCAGGAATTGATTTTTAGGTACGAATATCTCGACAAGGACTTGATCGAACAAATGCTGGCTACAGGAATACTTATTCACGCAGCTTCGATCTACGCGTCTTTCAAAATAAGGATTATATCAGAAGCTCTCACACCAGAGATTATTGTGTATTTCTTCATATTTAATATTACTACGAACGAGGAACGTATATAATATGTCAGCAGTGAACGTCACGTCTTTTTCAAAAGCATACATAAATCTAATCAAACTATTAGATTCAATTAGTAACATTAAAAATACATATGATTTACCTGACCTTAAGCTCACTAAGGAGATACAATATAAAGTAGTTAAATCAATTTTAAATTTCCCTGAACCTGTAATCAAAATTTTAGATGATAAACTTCCAGAAAGAAATTATAGGTTAATTGATCTATTTGGTCAAAATGGTAATCTCATCTTAGTTTATACCTTACTTTCACGTGGTATCAGTGTTCGATACTCAAAAAGTTCAAGTTACTCATTAGAATTAAGAATGTTAATGAAAGAGGTACGAAAGTGTGAACGTAGCAAGATTACTTTTCATATACGTAAGAATTTCATTATTTCTCATGTAAAATAAAAAAAATAAAAAATAAAAATGTTCGTGAATTAATTAAACTGATCTGTTCCTTAACTCTTGCTCTCAGCTAACAACGTTCAACTTGAATTAGACTCACTCCGAGTTAATTGTGAGAAATCAGATGATCCTATAACCTCATCACAAAAGACTTCATTATCTAAAAGAAGTCGTGAATCAACAATTGAAGATTACAAGCCCTCAACAAGCAACTCATCTAACATTCGAGCATCCAAACGTGCTCGAGCTGCTGAACTTAGAGCTCATGCCAAAGCTCATGAAGTTCAATGTAATTTAGACTTGAAACCTAAATTAATCAAACCTGAGCTCAATTCACTTCCTACCTTACCTGATCATGGTCCACCCTATGTGATGAAGGTGTCAAAAATACCCAGAGATGCCAACCGGTTAAGCATTCAAACCTTTTTCGAAGTTGGAGCTGATGCCTATAAAGTGAGTTTTTTTTTTCAGTCTCTTCATTCTATTAGTATTAATGAGTTGTTGTGCTTAACCAATATTTTTTTTTTTATGCAAAAAAAAAAACAAGCTTGCTAATAAACTTGAGCATCGAATTGATGCACTTTGGAGAAAAGTTGAAAAATATCGACCAAATTCAAAAGGAACTCATAATAGTAATAATCAAATCATGAATAAATTTGATTTATTAAATAATTCAAATGATTTAATTATCACTGAGGAAATGATAGATGGTTGGACTTATAAAACTGCTTATATTCATTATTATACTTCTCAAAAAGCTTTAGAAGCTATAAAAGAATTTCATCAAAAGAGATTTTTGGTTAAAGATTTAATGAGTGAGACACTTATTTGTTCCTTTGAATAATAATAATAATAATACAAAAGTAATTATTATCTTGATGGATTTTTTTTTCTTTTCTTCTTGTATTTTTTGTATTTTTTTTTTGTATTATTTGATTAGACAGTTTCATGTACCTGTCGTTGTATTCAGCTCTTTTTGGAAAAAAGAAAAAGAAAAGTCAATTGTATCATTATTTGACCTTATGTTAACAGTACCATTTTTTTTTTTCTTTTTGAAAAAAAAGTTATAATCTATAATCTATTAAATATTTTTTGCACTTGACTCATCACACATTATCAAACAAACAAACCAACCAAANNNNAAAAAAAAAAAAAGAAAAGAAAAAGATAATGCATTGAAAGGTTCCTTCAAATAATCTAAATAATAAATGGACTCCCCTCCCCACTACCTTTCCATCACTCGTTAAAAATTTCTATAGATATATATATAAAAAAAAAAACAGGTTCAAAGAATCAAATCACAACAAAGTCTCAAGTGTAAAAAAAAAAGTTAATATATTGTAAACATAGAATAAAAAATAAAAACAAAATAAAAAAATAGTCCTTCAATCCTTTTTAAGTCTCACTCCTCCTCCTCCCTCATATCGTCCACCACGTGACCTTAAAACTTTTACTAAATCTTCTTCATCAGCTACCAATACTTGATCCCATCCTTCTTCACACTTGTGTCTACAAGCTTTTAGGACCTCTAACTTATCCTGATCAAGTCTGAAGACGAGCTTGAGACGTTTGTAGGCATCATAAAATCCGTCAACGAGTCGGTCATGGATGGCACGGAGGAGGACGAGGAAGCCAAGGGAAAGAGCCCAGGCAAGAACTCTAGCGAGGAGCGAGCGATCGGAGCCTTTTAAGAGGAAGCTCGAGAGGAGGTAGACATAGACAGGTACGGAGGCTAAGCCAGCAAACATGCCAACGGCCGCCATGTTTTGGGCCATGCTCTCGGGCTCAAGTGCTGAGGATGAACGAAGGCAAGAGATTTAGAAAGTCAGATCAAGTTTGAGGTGGCGGAGCCGGATCAGGAGGTCTTGTGAGCTGGGGTAACGTACGTTGAAGGCGGGAACCGAGATAGGAGCCGGCGTAGATGGGCAGATGAGCTATCGCGGGTACGGAGAAGAATGGCCAGCGCATACAAATCTCGGCTACGGCTGTCAGTCTAGCCGCTAAAAGTCCAGTCGCAGAGCTACGGAAAGCCTGGGCAAAGATTCGATGGGTCGTACGTGCCGCCTTGAGTTGATCGTGGTAAGCAAGCAAGTCAGCGTGCAGGCTGGTGAGCGCCGGTGAAGAATGCGGGCTGTCAAGCGCTAAAAGGTTGATCAATCTAGACCGAAGAAAAAATAGATGAGTGATAAAACTTGATCATTCCTAAATAAACAGAGGCCGGTCATCGAACCTCTGCATCGAGTCCCGGTAGGTCTCCATCGGTCCGTGCCCATCTGCCCATATCATCTCTCGTACAATTCTCACGCACCAGAGCGTAGGCCAATCAGGAGCGTTAACGGTGACTGATCGCAAGCGACGCTCGATTTCTCCCACTAGCTCTTTCACAGCCACCTTCGCCTCTCCCTCACCCTCGGACATAAACTTGACTACGAGCTCAGCCGAAAGCGTGATCGGTTGGGCGTACTCGAGTTGGACAGAAGACCGATAAGCATCCTTCTCGGTATAATTCAGCCCTACGATCACTATCGTCACGTCTTGCGCCGGTGTACCAGGGACAGTGGTAAGTCCGGCGGCAGTCTCTGGCGAGCCTGAGAGCGAGTTGCCTGTCAGTCGGAGGTTCTTCGCATACTCGAGTGCCGTCTGGTTTACAAAGATAACATGGATCGATTATGAGCGAGCACGCTGAAGCTTGAGATCCAGAACATAGACACACACACCCAACCGATCCCATCCTTGATCTGCATGATTCGAGGTTGAGTGTAACTGGTCCCTTCGGGAAAGAGCGCAACGGCCTCGCCTAGCTTGAGGACATCGAACGTACCTTTGAAGAGTAGCTGGTGATGAGAAGGAGCGTTTGTAAGTTTAAATGGGTTTTCGTCTGAGAATCACTTTTTTTTAGTCTTACCTGATTGTTCTTTGTCGTTCGATCAACCGGAATGTTACCAGAATCGATGAGAATGAATTTGACGATCGGGTTCTTGAAGAGCGTATTCTTGGACCAATAATGTAGCTTTCGACCGTGCGTGAGTCGAGTGGATAGCAGTGCGGGGTCCATAATCATATTCCAATGAGTGCTGGCAACGATAAGGGGGCCAGCCTTGGGAACAACATTGGCGTTGGTGGAGGTGATGGATTGAAAGAAAGCGTCTAAAGTCCAGGTGGAAAGGGTCTTGATGAGATCGTGTGTTGGTCCGAATGGCATGGCTTCAGAATATCCCCCCAATTAAAACAAATCAATGACTCAAGCCGATCGAGTTCGAAGACGATAAGTCAAATGGGATCGAAGTCGAATAAAACGAGGAGTTGGTGTGATGATTCGATGAGTGGTGAGGGTGAAAAAAGGGACTAAGTAGGGATTGAGAGCGAGACCCGGGGCGCTGACTTCTTCATCCGTTGGGTTCTCGATTGGTTCGTGTCACCCACTCACTCTCAACTTCAACCCAACAAGCCCCTCTCGCTTCATCCAACGCGGCCCTTGACATGAGGTACTCCTTAACCATAACCATGGTCTAACTCCACAGTCAGGCGGCGCTGGTCAGACCATCAGCCTCTTCATCCGCTCCATGTAATCTTCCTCAGGTCAGGGTGGGCTGTGGAAAACACAATCCACTTGTCTACACTCTTGACTAACCATCAATATTCCTGATCATCATAAAACTAAAACAAAAGCTCAAAGACGGGGTTGAAGGCTTGATAGGCTACCCAACTCAGAAAGTTTGTCCAAAGGTTGACATGTCACAGGTCAATGCTGACTGACTCGGGTACATAGTGGACCCAGCAGCTCCGTCCCTAGCCCAAAAGAAAGACCGCAGCTCAAGGAGGCGCTCTCCTGAATGATCCTTCTTTTTTTTCTAATTGAGCATCTGACGTGGTGAACTCAGGCGAAGTGTTAGCTTTACAGACGCACCCACAATCTCAACATCCTGAACACTATAACCATCTCACAGCCCATTGGAGGTGTGTTGAAGGAAGCACAGCGGATGTGGCGAACAGCGAACATTAAAATTACATGTGTCATCAGACCTCCTACGGCGTTCACAAGCTCTTGTTAGCTATCTAAGACCCAAACTCCTGGTTGAACGAACGACCGATTAACATTCTCCGCTATCACAAACCAGAACATGAGTATGGGACAGCTGGCCAAGGACAGTAAGTTTGAAGCACAGAGAGTGTTCACTCACAATCTCTTGTGTACCCGCACCGACGCGATATAATTGCGAGTCTCGAAAGATTCTACCAGTGGGATAGTCATTGATGTACCCATTCCCTCCTAACATCTGCATCGCATCTAATGAAAACATGCCACATTCAGCCAGTTCAAGGTCGATCAGGATCAGTTTTGAAACGTTACTCCAAAGCCTACATACCTGTAGCCACTTCCAGAGCCCGATCAGCTGTGTACAGTATCACGCCTGCACAATCACGCCTGCTCACATGACCAGCGTCACAGGCGCGTCCAACGGCGTATACATAAGCCTTGGAGGCACTGAGCTTGGTGTACATATCTTACCAAATACAAAAAGCGAGAAAAGAGGTTTGTCAGTTAGAATCAGACGAAAAAAATAAACAAAAAGGGACGGCTTTGAAGGCCTCATTGTGACACGCTCACCTGCAATCTTGCCTTGCATTAGTTGAAAAGTACCAATGGGTTGTCCGAATTGCTTTCGATCATGAACGTAAGGGAGGGCGACCTAAGGGTGGAAAGAGAGAACGGGATGAGAATGTCGAAAAAAAGATAAAGTGATATAAAGGAGGATGAACCTCAAAGGCAGCTTGCATAAGGCCTAGCGGCCCACCACTCAACACCAGCCGTTCAAGATCGAGCCCGCTCATCAGTACTTGCGCCCCGCGCCCGACTTGACCGAGGACGTTGGACTCGGGTACCTCACAGTCTTCGAAGACGAGTTCGCAGGTGTTGGAGCCGCGCATGCCGAGCTTATCGAGTTTTTGATGAGTAGAAAAACCTTTAAAGGTCGACTCTATGATGAAAGCTGTGATACCCTTCGATCCTTGATCGGCTGACGTCTTGGCATAAACTATCAGAGTAGAGGCATCAGGACCGTTGGTGATCCAAAACTTATTACCATTTAATACATATCGATCTCCTTTTTTGACGGCACTAAGTTTCATCGAGACCACATCGGATCCTGAACCAGGTTCACTCATTGCTAAAGCGCCAATCTTGGTACCCGCGATAAGTTCGGGTAAGTACTTTTGCTTTTGGGACTCTGTCCCATGTCGGTTAATCTGATTAATACACAGATTCGAGTGAGCACCGTAAGAAAGTCCGATTGAACCTGAACCACGTGAGATCTCTTCCATAACAATTACATGCTCAAGATATGAGCGCGCCATGCCACCATACTTTTCAGGTACGGTGATGCCAAGCTTGAAATCAGTAGCAGAGTATTTTGAGAGCATAGAAAAGAAAGACCTCGATGAGTTTCGATCGTACTTCAAGGATCAATGAGTTAACTTACCAGACCCATCTGTCCCAACTTTGGCCACAAATCCTGATCGAACGTTAAAGAGTAAAGGGAAAGTCAAAAAAGAACCATCATCAGTTAAAGGTGATTATTGGATAGGATTCGATACCAATTTATACGTAGGGAAGGAAGTAAGAGCAGATACGTTTGGAAAGCTGTTCTCAACATCGGTCTTATGTGCTATCGGAGCTACCTCCACCCGAACGAATTCGCGTACCGCATCCCGAAGCTATTTCAGATCAGGCCAGTGTGAGCTTGAAGGCCTTTTTTTTTTTTCGATCAGACTAGGTTGAAGAGCTCGATGGGACGGCTTACTTCACATTCTTGCTCGTTGAAACCTGATAGGTCGATGGCTCGGTTGTAGTCAGTGCCAGAGTTCGATGAATAGGCTTTTCTAGTCAGGTTCGTGAGCCGGGGTGCAAGAGCGGGTAGACGGAGACATCGAGTAACGAGATTGGACATCTTCCGTGGGAGTGGGTTCGAATGTATGTGACAGTGAGCTTCTTTACTACTGGTGGGTCGTTGAAGGTAAGCGTATGCCTCGTGTTTTTGCCAGGTTTGGTCGTCTCTGTCAAGTCTGCTGGTTCACGTGGTCGGCAAATGTATTTCGTTTATTTAGTTGGCCCTGACCGACTGGAACGCTATGGGGTACATGTGTACTGTGTGAGGCCCGGTCCCTGGGCGAAATAGACCTCATCGAAGCTGAAGCTTGAGGTGGAAAAAAACTATCTTCATCCTTCAACCTTCGTTCCTCAAAAGCGTTTGATGTGCTCGGGTTGAGACGGGAGAGAAGTGGGTACACTTATTTGAACGTGTTGCTCGACAAAGTGACGTGACAAAAAAACGGCAATTGCTAAAGCATCCCCGGTTTTAAAAACTCTCCGACGCCCCCTATCCGGTTACTTAATTAAGTCCCTTCGAGGCCTCAAGGAGGCACTTACGTCTAACAGCAGACTACCGGCCTGAGTACGACAGATTCCAAGGCACCTGCAGCCTTCCCTCCTCATTTCTCTCTCTGCCTGCTTATCAATCTCCTCAGTCCAAAGATAAACATGTGTCTTTCACCATTCTACATGTGCCTGTGCCTCCAGATCCCTGGTCTTATCTGTCCATCTCAGCCCACTTGACTGGAATGACCAGTAGTGTGAAGGGAGGATGTAATCTACTACGGAGGCTGTACACATATTGGAAGTCAAAATCACGGGCCCAAAGCCTTTTGGACTTGTAGCAAGTCAAATATTGTTGTGCTATTTAGGACAGGCTCAGATGCCTAGGTAGGTTGTTAATTTCAACATTTCCGCCGGGTTTTGTCAAAGATATAAAACTCCGCAGCAAGCAGACCTGAAAAACTCTTTGATGAAAAATCCTCAGATTTTTCATCAGTCTGTCACTTTATTCTCTCTCTATCTTCTGCTATAAGTCATCAGAAGAACTTGTAAATTTATAAAATACATCAAAACCAATCCTCACCTGAAGGGGAAACACAGCCATACCATAATCTTGAGAGCTCTCAAGGGGTTTCATTAAATTATAGGATTCAATATGGATTGATTGAGATCTTCTGCCACCAATTGTAATGCAGGCTCATGAGGGAAAAGGATAGTTCAAATCCAAATCTCCTGTCCTTGTTGTTCCAGGTGTATTATCAAAAGATGACACCCAGAATTGTCACCAAAACTTTCAGAAGGTACCTCTTGAGACCAGTTAAGAAGGATACTAGACTGTGTAGTCCTTATATCCTTTCAATGAGGAAGAGAGTTAAACAAGATTGTAGTGGAAGACATATAATATATATATATTCTCAGTAGATTCTTCCAGTATCCGCACCGGATATATATATATATATTTGGGGGGAGGGGCATCGGGATTTTTTAAAAAACAAAAAACAAAGTAGGCGTGCTTTAGCAAAATTGACAAAAAAAAAGTGGAGGAAAGGAAGGCCTAGTCATTGCACAAACCGATGATTGATGGTACAAAAATTTGAAAAAAAAAAAAAGAAATGAGGTGAACATAATGTCATGACAGAAAAAAAAAAGGGGGGGTTTTGGATAGATATATACATTTTTATACGATGGGGTCTCTCAATGGATCATCATCTGTCTAACAAAAAAAAAGGAAAAAAAAAAAAAAACCATTACAAAAAAAAGCGTATACAAAACTTTTTCTTATGAACTCATCCATCATCATCACCACACACAACAAAATCATCATCATCATCATCTTGTCTGTTCCAAAAAAACTAATCATCAAATCAATTAAAAAAATGATAAAAAAAAAAAAAAAAAATTAAATTCATCCCACATCTTTTAATAAGTCCTGTTATGATCCTTTTTCCTGATCACATTTGGGGAGTTTTTT
>AWVX01024847.1:0-12593 GCA_000500245.1 Cronartium ribicola 11-2
GGGCTTACTCTTTCCCTATAAATTTGGCATAGGGAAAGAGTAAGTTGACGGGCGTGGGAGTGTTGACGAGGAGGCGCCTGTGCCTTTCTATTATTAGCATATTTCATCTATAGAGCTGATGTGTCTAAGTGCGCTACTGTACTTCCACAGTAGTCCATCAAAAATTCCATATACCTCGTAAGTACTGAGGAAAGAAATATGTAAAAGTACTGAAATTATGTGTAGTCATACCAGAAAAAAAAAAGGGGGGGGCCAATTTGGGATGGAAAAGTAAAAAAAAATTAAAAAATTGATCAGGCTTCTTGTTCGTTTTGAAAACCATCCAATAATCAATTACCAGGGTGCACCCGAGTAAGAATGCGTTTGTCGTCTATCATCCAGCTTGATTCCGCGTTCACTACAATAAGTACTTAATTGTGCCAAAGTGTGAGCAAGACTAAAGATCACGCCTCGTTCCATTAGATAACGTCCACCCGGAAGATGTAAAGACGTAAGTCGGGACCAGGTCGATGCACAGACAAGTTGAGAGAAAGATTCCAATTCTTTGGATGGTAGATCGTTGTACTGTATGTAACGTAGATTTTGACACTTTTGGAAGCTACGAGAGAGGTCACAACCATTGCAGTGAGTGATGACGAGGTCTGTGAGCATAGGTAAATCGAAGCAATGGTCCTCATGGGTAATCGGATCAAAATTGAGAACGTCCTTTCTTGATGGTCCATCTGGATTTTTCACGGAACTAAAGTCAATGACCAAGTGAGTCAAATTCGGTGCGAAGGCGGTGAGAGCTCTAGGTGCAAGGCACAATTTGAATCTTGGACATCGATTCGATCTCAATCTTGGTCAATCCTAGGACGGGAGTAGTGCATGAGTTGACCAAAGAGTTATCCAAGCAATCAACACTTTTCAACCGAAGCATCTCTAGACGATTGAATTCAGGAAGGTATTTTGTAAAAGCTGTGCAACCACACCTGGAAGGAGCCCAAAGCCAAGTGAGTGATCTAAGAGACTTGGGAAGAGTTTCCAACATCTGAACACGCGTTTTATCGCGAATCTTGCTCTCGGATCGAAATTCAAGCCCAAGGTGCTGAAGGTCCCGGAGAGACGAGGATGCCAAGACATTTTCCAGGAGCCAGTGCCTAATCACAACAGGTCGTACAGTTTCATAGGATTCGTCTTGATCGGAGGTGTGATTGTCAAAAGCATCGTACTTGGGAAATGATAGCTTGATTGACTCGAGGAAGGGGCACTGAGCGAGCACATTTTGTACGCTCTCGGGAGAAAGATAATATGCCGATTCAAAGTAAGGCCTGAGTTGAATCTGATCAAGTCCCATTGAGGAAACGATCAAGTTATCGTGAATGTTTTTGGGAAAGTGATTTGGATTCGCTACTGAAGGCTCCTGCGCTACTTTGAACGAGGTACCAGACCAAGTTTCTTCAAAAGGTTCGAACCAATCATCTGAAAGCTCTAAATTAATTTTGTGGATTAAAGTTCCATACTTGGGAAGTAGCTCTTGAGTCCAACGCGTCATTGGAGTGGGCTGTGAATTAGGAAAAGAAATAATCTAAGAAACCAACCAACGAGTTGTTCGTAAGGTCAATACTGAAAACCTGTTTTTTTTTTTTTCACTAATTTCAACCAATGCAAAAAACAAAAAAAAAGTTCAAACCTTCCATAACAATGGCTTGCAAAGTCTATGAAAACGTCTATTCACCACTCCAAGTGATTGAATGGAGTTCAGAATCGGGTCCTGAGGCGCATAAACGTACCGAGTAGAATGACCAAATGCACTAATCTCGGCCAGTCGTGCTCGTTTTCGATCAAAGATGTCCGAAAGTTCGTCACAAGAGTGGATTTGTACATATTGGATGATCTCCAAGATGAGCTCGTCCGGTAACCGACGCATCAGATTGATGCTAGATGCGGCAGGGATTTCGGTCAACCTGAATCGGATTTGTTGGTGGAGTTGAACAAGTTCTTTATGGCTGATGTCACTGTTAGGCTTTTCGAGCTCGGTGGCTATGCGATCTCAAGAAGAGCAATCCATTGACCAACGTTGATGAGATTGATGGCGATAGGGAGGGAAAAGGTAGGTCTGAGTGGGTGGAGATAGATTGAAGACCGGTGAGTCTGATTTGTTGGAGTGATGAGTCAAAGGCGAGAAGCACTCACCAAGGCTCGATGCAAACCATGTTGGAAGTCAGCCATGCCCATATGCCTTTGATGACGCACACCATGGCAGGTTTGCATCGTCATGCATCTCACGGGGCTCAGGCCATGTATAGGAAGGGGCACATGAAAGGAGAGAAGGCTGAGAGCAGCAGGAAGTGTCACGTAAAAGTTGATCGTAAGTCCTTCTTGGTCAGAGAACACATCATCTTTGGCGCAAACTCGGTGCGAATGGGTCCTGCAGGGTGGGCTTGCGATGGACTGTATCAAGAAACAATGGGAGTGTCCGATGATGTCGCTGCCACTTTGTTACGGTGAGTTTTTCATATACTTTTAAATAAATAAATGCCCCTACTTCCACTAGTCTACCACACATTCCACTCGACCGCCTTAGATACATACTCCTCTACAAGTCAGGTTGGCTGTTACCTAAGGTACGATTGGACTTAAGTCAGCGAGACTTAAGCTAGCGATGACTTAAGTAGATGTTTATTGACCCTTAACTGAAATTCACTGGGGTTGTTGTACATACTTAAATGATGAAGTCATCTCACCCAAAACCCGATGGGTCTGATTGACTGATTATACTTAAGTACCACCACCCATCCTCATTCAGCTTATCCAGTGTACTCAGACTCAAACTCAAACTCAATAATCAATTTATATATTTATATCAGTGTTAGCCTTTTATCCTCATCAGACTCCAATTTTACTAAAACTCACTCAGCTTTCCATCGACCCAATGTCCGAATCGGCTAACGTCCATCTCTCTTCTTCCATCAGACCCATCACTCAGCGTATATCTCAAATCACTCACCACTTCAACCAAGCTTTTCATTCATCCAACCAAATGTCAGTCTCTCCTCACTCCTCACGCTTACTTCTCGTACTAACTCAACCTCATTCGATCAATCATTCAATCAATCAATCAATCAGGTCTCCAAAGGGTGATATCGGTCTCATCGGCTTGGCGTGAGTGAGAGTAGGATGATGGATTGGATCCCAGTCTCCAATCTCACTGACTTTCCTCTTTCCTACATCCTCATCGACCCCTGTGACGTCATTCACAACACCAGCGTCATGGGTCAGTCCTCACTCCTCTCTCCATCTCTCGTCCGTGCAATGGCTCATCCAGTTTACCACTCTTTTCTTTTCATATCCCTCCTTCAGGATGCAACTTGATCATGAACATGGTACGCTCTTCTTGATTCTCTTTCTTCGATTGCACTCTCAAAATTGATCCCATCTTGACTCTCGATCAAAAAACAAAAACAAAAAAACCCATTCAGAATGACAAAGGTTTCACGGTCGTAGCATATAACCGTACAGTCTCAAAAGTGGATGACTTCCTCGCAGGTCAAGCTAAAGGCTCGAACGTCATTGGTGCCCATTCAATCGAGGAACTCTGCTCGAACCTTAAGACACCTCGACGAATTATTTTATTGGTCAAGGCAGGTGCAGCAGTTGACGCGTTTATCGAACAACTCTTACCTCACCTTGAGAAGGGTGATATCATCATCGACGGTGGTAACTCTCACTATCCTGACTCTACTAGACGTTGCAAGGAGCTTGAAGCCAAAGGGATCTATTTTGTTGGATCGGGTGTATCGGGAGGCGAAGAGGGAGCACGATACGGACCTTCGCTGAGTAAGACTCGATATACTTTTGTCTTTATAAATTGGTATTCGTCTTGTTTGTATTACTGAATGCAATCTCTGCTGTTGTTTAGTGCCCGGTGGCTCGGAAGGCGCCTGGCCTTATATAAAGGATATCTTTCAAAAAACTGCTGCTCAGTCTGATGGCGATCCCTGTTGTGACTGGGTCGGGCAAGAGGGCTCGGGCCATTATGTGAAGATGGTCCACAACGGGATCGAGGTCCGTATATGATCCTCGCAGGCTCTTGAGTCGATCTGCTAATCTCAACTGACAACCCTGCTACATGACAGTACGGGGACATGCAACTAATTTGCGAAGCGTATGATATCCTCAAACGTGGGCTCGGGTTGACAGAAAGCGAGATTGGTGATATCTTCACCATCTGGAACAAGGGCGTACTCGATTCCTTCCTGATGGAAATCACGCGTGATATCCTCAAGTTTAACGACACCGATGGAACTCCCTTAGTCTCTAAGATTCTCGATCAAGCCGGTCAAAAAGGTACCGGCAAATGGACGGCTATCAACGCACTTGACCTTGGCATGCCCCTCACGCTCATTGGAGAGGCGGTGTTCGCTCGTTGTTTGTCGGGTATCAAATCTGAGCGTGTCAAAGCTAGCAAGCTCCTTGGTGGCCCCCAGATTGAACCTTTCAAGGGTGACAAGAAGCAATTCATCGATGACTTGGAGCAGGCTATGTATGCTAGCAAGCTTATCTCCTATGCTCAGGGCTTCATGCTCATGCGCGAAGCTGCTAAGGAATATGGCTGGACTTTGAACTAGTGAGCAATGGTTTGGTCACCAATCCTTCTCTTTTGCTTTTGCCTACTAACATGTCTTGTGAAACAGCCCTTCGATCGCGTTGATGTGGCGTGGAGGATGTATCATTCGTTCTGTTTTCCTAGCCGAAGTCAGCCTTACTTATCTTCCCGTACACATGCTCTCTATCTGACTTTCTGATTGATTTGACCTCCTTAGATTACGAAAGCATTCAAAGCTGAACCCGATTTGCAAAATTTACTATTTAATGATTTCTTTAATCAAGCCATTCATAAAGCGCAACCAGGTTGGAGAAGGATTATAGCACAAACTTCACTTTGGGGTATTCCTACACCAGCTTTCTCTTCTGCTTTAGCTTTCTTTGATGGTTATCGATCAGAGACACTTCCTGCTAGTTTACTTCAAGCTCAAAGAGATTACTTTGGTGCTCATACTTTCAAAATATTGCCTGAACATGCTTCTGATAAATATCCTGAAGGTCAAGATAACCATGGTAAGTGATGGGATTTTTTTTTTTTTATCATCTTTTGGAAACAAGTATTGGTGTGTTAAGGGAACCTCATTTGCTTGCTCTTTTATTTCTGTGGCACTTTAGTTAACTGGTCTGGTCGTGGTGGAAACATCTCGGCTTCGACTTATGGCGCATGAAATAAAGACTTCGAGAAGACAACCTATAACTCTATCAAAGGTTGTGAGTAGTAGTAGTATCTTTTTTTCTTCTTAGAGCGGATCAATTCTTATATATATATATATATACAAAGAAACAGAAGTACCTTTCAAGCATCATTATCAACGAGTCAGGCTATTTACATAAATAACTCTCTTTTCAAGACAAAACAAAACCATACGATACCTTTGACGTTTTGATGAGTGAGACTGTGAATGAAAGTGAAGTGATACAATGAAACATGTATTATTAAAAAAAAATGGAGAGCGCGCGTCTTTTAAATCTTGATGAGCTTAGAGAGAGTAAGGAATCTTGGAGGGGGGGTGTTTTGGAAACGAGTATGTACATTAGACTGTGCCTAGGGTGCCACTTAATTCTGAACATGGGTATTGGTTCAAGCAGCCCAACTCTTTAAAAGAGGTCCTGGGCGTGCTAAGATGGTGGCACAGTAAACTCATTATTTTGACATTGATACTCACTTGCCAGGTCTCTGTAATGAGAAAAAACGCAATTGAGAGTGAACATATTGTGCCCTTTGCCAGATTTTATTGCATCCACCTGGCTGTGAGCTCCTTTCTTCCCCCAGAGTGCCTAGATAAATTCCTGGTACTTTATCAAGAATTGTGGGAGGGAGACAAAGACCTGAAACAGCTAGCATTAAACAAGTTCTTAGATGTGAATACACATATACTGAGCGGGAAAATGCAAAAAAAAAATGTAAAGTGCATTCAAAAAAAAAAATCAATAAAACTGGATATTCTCTCTAGTGTTGAGAGTTAACAATTTCAAAGAAATTCCAAGTTAAAATATATGAATCAAAAAAAAAAGGGGGGGGTGGGGGTAATACACCAATTTTTTAACTTAACTCTGCTCAATGAGTTTTTTTTTTTCAAAATCAACTCTTTATTTTTTTTTTTTTTACTGATTTTTAAACTTTAAATCAATCAAATTCATTAAAAAAAGAAATTAAAAATTCTAATTCTTTAAATTCAAACCAAGAGGAGTTTTAAAAACATTTTTTTTTTTTTTCAAATATAAGGTGTTTGTTGAACAGGTTACTGTAAACATTTTGGAAATCTGGATCAAGATGAATTATTAGCTTTTTTTTTTTTTTTTGACTAGTTTACAGCTATGTTCAATGGGCAATATGCCTGTCAGGGAGTGGCTTTTGTCAGGCCCCTACCTGACTAGAAATTTAGTCTACATGTGGTACACTCAGGTGTAGGCTACAGTTAAATGACCTCTGATGAGAGGATTTGAGAGAACTGGACTTTCTTAGACTAGGTCAAGTGTCAAGGAGAGCTACAGTTGAGCACAACAACTGCCTAGCTCCAATCCCTGTATTCCAAGCAGGTGCTCTTATTTCTGCTTTAGGTTATTTATCTCTGCCTTTGCGAGTCCTCATTGACAAAGGGTATACAAGACACCAAGGTTTACCAACCTTAATAGTAACCTCTAGTTCCTCACACCTATAACCCTTTGCACTATTGAGTCAATGAATTTATGTAAGTATCCTCAAAAGGTGTGCTATTGGGTTGTTTAGGTGGTTGTGGTAGAAGGTAAGGAGGGATCTCTTACTGGGCAGGACATGGGGTTTATATACCCTTCAACCTGCCGTCTCCCTCACTACTGGGCTATTGCTCAAGTTGTGGTTGACCCATGCTGTTATCTTACCATGAGTTCCACTTGTGGTTACTGTTACAGTCCTTATTGTAAGGCTTTTGTTAACTGGTCTTGTTACAAGGATAAGATGCTTGTGGCTCTTGATACTGAGCCTGAGATGTAATTGGTACAAGTGTATTTTTATTACACTTGTACGTGCTTCTGTACATTTCTTGTGATTCTTGTAATTACTTATTTACTCTATTATTATATGTGATCATTTCCTTGACAGTCTGTGGGACTGTTGAGCAGGCCTCAAAGCTGACAATGCCTCACTCATAAGTTTCAGTCTCACTTTGTCAGTGGGTAGTGTCACTCTATCAATTCCATTGGCACAAGCATGTCAAAAGATGCTTCTACAATGACTGAAAATTCTCCTATACCTCATCCTCACACATCCAACTCTCAGTCTCTTTTCCCATCTGTGAAAAGAGACTGTGAGTGACCCCTTCTTTTCTTACCTTTTTCTATTCCATTCATTAAATCTGACCCTAATTATTATTCTATCTGCATATCTTGTTGTTCGCGCATGTTAGTCTCAACTCTAGTTCACAGTTCACGAGCATAGCTCACTCACCATCATCTTGCCACTTCCTTTATACCCAACCTAAATTTAGGTACTGAATAGTTTCAAACCTTATTAAACTCTGTGATCTCACCCGCATCCATGTCAAATCTCAACCTTATTTCTCTTTCATTCTTTCTCCTTCTCTTAGGTCAGCATCACATCTAGGGAAAGAGTCGAGGACAGAACCTCACTAACTCACCCTTATACATACCCATCAGGTTCACCTGTTCTCAAACACCTACAGGTAGCTTCTGTCAGGCTACTCACCTGGCTATTGAGAGAGAGTGAGGTATAATTGGGTACCAAAGGAACAATCAAACTGGTAGTATTGTGAATCCCCCAAATACTGACTGCAGCTAGTTGACCTCAGAAAATGAGGATTTGGAGGACTTGTTCTTGGAGTTACAATCTTCACTCAGGGATCAGAGTTACAGTTAGGCACTAGCTCAGCTCTTCTCTGATCCTTCTTTTACAAGCCAGGGTATTCTTTTCCTGCTTGGATGATTCTTCTGCTCTAAGCCTTGGGAGTCCTCACTGACAAGGGTTGTACAAGCAAGGTCTACCAACCTATAGGATGACCCCTTATATACTTATAACCATTGCACTATTGAGTAGATGAATTGGTTACAAGTATCCTCAAATGTGTGCTTGTGGGAGTTGTAGTAAAAAGTGAGGAGAGGGAAACAATACTAGGCTGAGATGGGGGGTTTATATACCCTTCTCTCATGTTTCTCCCTCACTATTGAGATCTTTAGCCAACATGTGGTTTTATGTTTGCTTATAGAGATCATTGGTTAACTCGTGGTTTGGAACCCATTATAAGGTTGTGTATCCAGTCTTTGTTACAAGTATATGTACATATGGCTCTTGACATTGGGCCTGAATTGTGGTTTTGATCCTTGTTACTTATGATTCATGTATGTAATATTAATTATACACTTGTATTTATGTGTGTAGTATTCTAATAACATCTGTAATTAACTGGTTGACAGTCTGTGGAACTGCTGAGCAGTCCTCAGGGCTGACACACCTCCAGCATATTTGCATGGCATCTGGGTATATGATATATTAAAATGTTTCATTGTTGAAAGCATGAGTCTCATAACATTTCCTTTTATTAAAAAATATCCAACAGTCAAACCTTGAGGGACTTCATTGAGTTTATCTAATATCATTTGTTGTTGGAGCCCTCACCACAAGCCAGCAAGGTCCTTGATTGAGTTTATAGAATTATGAGGTTCTTCATTTTATTAAGAATAATAAAATGCGAAGTTATGTTTGAACTAAACCCGTATTTATGTGAACTTTTTCAACAAGTAACATACAGCACAATCCTTTCCTGTCTTTCGTGGGAACGGCTATCAAAAGATCGGCTTGACGTCATCGACGATATGGCCGAGTGGTCTAAGGCGACAGTTTTGAATGCCTTCGGGTGCCCATTAGCTGTTTCACTTCGTGAGCGTGAGTTCGAACCTCACTGTCGTCGTTTTTGTCGTGATGCGTCTGTGCTTTTTTCTCTTCCTTTCAACGCGAGACTTGTCATCAAAGAACACGAGGAGGCAGAGCTCAAAGTCTGACTTGACTGGGTCCTAATCGAGCGGCACCTGCTGTGGTTCGGCTTATGTTAAGCTAGGATCAAAGTATTTACATGGTACCAGTGGTACAGTCAGTTAAATTTGACAAATACCCATACTTTTGATTAAAATCCTCAGCGCGACAGATCTTGAGAGAGAGAGAGAGCTTTGAACTGATGCACACACTCTCTCTATCTCTTCTACTTTATTTTTTTTACAGGTACAAGTCTTGTATTGATTGAAACTTCTCATTGGATCTCAAGCCTTGTTCAATCTATGATCAGATAATTCAAAGGAGTAACTTTGCGCCTCAGGGACATTTGAGAATTTGAAAGTTTGAAAAAGAAGTTATCATTAAGAAAAGGATTATTGAATTTTAAGTGAAGTGTGTACTCATGCTCTGATGGAAGTCCTTGGTCACATCTGACTTATGACAGAAGTGGTAAAGATAGGTTCATGTATAAAACCTGTACCTCTGGGAGATGGTGGTGGGAGTGTCAAGAAAATCTTGCGTCTCTTGAAGTAAAGTTCCGAGTCATCTCTATTACAGTCCTGGACGTTGAAATAAAATAGTTACTTCCCTCTAGGCAGTAAAGCATTAGGGATGCGTAGGGTGGTCCTTTAAGGGAAAGTCCGATTTATGAACCAATTGGATGTCTAAGCCCCTCTGAGCAAATACGTTTGATAATACATGATCGAGTACCTTGAGGACAGGCGCAGACTCCAGACCGTCATGATGTCAAGAAGGCGTTCCAATTTTTACGCATTGAATGAATCTTTGGTTTTTTTGAGCAGAATAGAGAAAGGTTCTGGGAGGCGAGGTGCAGAACTTGAATAGTCCGTATCGCATACTTCCGTGAAAATCGGAGCCTGGCGAGGTGATTTCAAGTTCACAGACATGCCCAAGCTCTGTCTTCGGGTGTCAGAACGGGGCCGGGTCGCCAACAAATTCTTGCTGACCAGTCAACGGAGGGATGCCCGGCCACCAATCAATCAGTCTTGAGATCCTGAACCAACGAAACTTCAACCAAAGAACGAAGATGGCAGCTGCAAAGACTTCAAAGTATGCTACCGAGATAGCTCAGATGGTCAGATAGACTGTCACCCTCTCTTTCCTGTGTAATCGTACGCTCATCGACTTTCTCACACTTATCCTCATACTTTTTAGTTATTTGTGTTTGGGGAGGTGAAGCAGCCAGATGAAGAAACGGTGAGATACATCGAGGATGTGGTTCGAGGTCAAGTGGCCGAATTGGTATGGGCTTTGACCCTCTCTGCTTCCATTCAATCCCTTCTCCTGGACTACTCATTGCTCACTAACCTGATTTAATGTTGCAGGTCATACAAGCTCGTGGACTTGCTCAAAGACGAGGCCTACGTATGCCCACAACTGAGGACCTTATATTCCTTATCAGACACGACCGCGCGAAGGTTAACAGACTTAGGACTTATCTCGGATGGAAAGATGTGCGAAAAAAAGCGAGGGAGGACGGCGTGGACGAGAAGGATATCGAAGCCTTTGAACCTGAATCGAACGGGGTCCCAAGTAGGATGAAATCCCAAAAGCTAAAACTGAAAATACCTTGGGAGCTCAGTACGATCTATACGGATCTATTGGTCAGTAACGAAGAGAATGAAGATGAGGAAGAAGATCAAGATGATAAGGAAGCGTATGAGGCTTCTGAAAAACGTTTGAGGGTTGAGTTTATTTTTTCTCTTCTTGTCCTGTGATTGGAGGTTACCGCTTCGCTCAATCAATCTTTTTTCCACCCTTCAGGAAGCCGATGAGATCACTCGCCACATGACTCGCGAGGAGTATCAACATTATTCTGATTGTCGACAAGCGTCCTTCACGTATCGTAAAGGTCCGTACTTTTTCTCACTTGTCATCAATAAGCCAAGCGACACCGTCTGAAAATTAACCTATGCTATTCTTCTATCAGCAAAACGCTTTCGAGAGTTTATTGGCTTGTCCAATTACATCGAGGGCAATCCAAAAGACGAAGTGGTGGATGTCTTAGGTTTTTTATCTTACGAGATGGTCCGAGCCCTTTGTGAGCGGGGACTGGCAGTAAAACGAGACTATGAGCTAGCGCGATTGGCACAAGGTCAAGACTCTAAACCCAAGCAAGATATTCACAGCAGTCCGTCCAAGAAAAAAAGGCGATTGAATGGTTCCGATGGGCACAATGATGACTATGATGGCTCTGAAGCCTATAAAAGGTTCAAGCCTAGTGGACCTTTCTCAGGTCCGAGTATGCCCCAGCCTGGCTCATCTACTCTCACGCCCACGCGGGTCAATTTCTTGGAGGATGCTTTTGGTATGACCGAAGGCTCTTCAGCGAAGGCTGACGAAAAGGTAGCTGAGAAGAAAACCGAGCCAAAGCCGGCGCCTGAGCTTTTGCGTTCTCCTTTACGGGTCGCCGATGTGGAGGACGCGTATTCGATGATGCAGATGGGGCGGGTGAAGACCAAGACTAGTGCATTGCGGAACTTTACTGGCGCGTTTGTGCGGAACAAAGTGTGTTTGATCTGATGTGGAGATACTAGATTGGCTAATTTGCAAACACATGTGTCGAGTTTGTACTTGTTTGAAGTTTTACCTTTTGTGTGATTATTCTTCCTCCAATCCCAATTGTACAGCAGGTAAAATATTGTATGTCAATGGCTTGTTCTCTTTTGTTTCTGACCATGTGTGCATACGTCAGATTCCTTCTCTTCCTTTATGAAGTAATCCCTCGGTGGCTCTACTCTTGTATACGAAAGTTCAAAACATTCTTTTGCCTGAATGATGGCGCCTCTGAGATTGAGCTTGTAACAATTCCACATCCCACCTCATTTACTTTGGAACAGGAGATGCCATTTTAATCAAGCACTTTTGCTCTGCAGTATCAAAGATAGAAACGCATTGCGGCCAATCATTGTTTCCAATCAGCTGACACCAAAAGAACTGATCATATCCACCCTTTTTGAACAAACAGAATCCTGATGGCCACTATCTTTATTTATTCACTCAATTTTTACAGACCTCTAGAATCCATGAGCGCAGCTCCAAGGTTTTCTTATGACCATCAGTGAGGATACCAGAATATGCACACCAGTCTATGAGGTTTCTGTTAATGTTGTGATCATGCTCTTTGGATTTTATCCTTCTCACTTCACAAGTCCAAACTCACTTCCATGTCTGGGCTCAATTTCAACACCTCCGATTGATCTCAGCTTAATACATAGATTTATCATTTGCTTAAGACTTCTATTACACTCTTACACACTTTGATTGAAATTCAAAAAACACTCTGAAGGTGTACTTTGATGTGGAATGCAAGCTCTAATGGCTCACACAACACACACACACACACACACACAAATGAATCACTCAAAAGATTTTGGTAAGAAAAAAAAAAAAAAAACTTCAATTGTAAAGTTTGATGTTGTCCAATAAATCAATGCATAGTTAATACCAACATCATAATTTTACATCCGCCCAAAATGATACAAAAAAAATTAAATTAAAT
>KI567840.1:0-11779 GCA_000500245.1 Cronartium ribicola 11-2
TTAAAAATTATCCTTTTTTTTTTTTTGGTGATACACTAGATTCCTATAAGTTTTAAATCCTTCAATCTTTTTTTTTTTTTGAAAAAAAAATAAAAAAAAGGCTACTAGGAGTAAAATAAAGTAAGCTTTATTTTTATTTTTTGAAACATTCCCTAGTTATCTACAAGTCTCAGAATCATATATACTTAATATTTGGACTCATAAAACTAATTATTTATTATCATGTCTTGATAATAGGGTTACTTGAATCCCTCATGATGACTGAATGTGTAAATTATCAACCTTCAAAGGAAAAGTGTGATATTTACCCTCAGTTTTTATTCAAAATGAGTCTGACTTATTCAATAAGACTTTGTTATCTTGGTCAGATAAATCCTGAACTAGCCTGGTATGTGGTTATATCCAGAAGGAATACCTTATCCATAGTAGCTGAATCAAAACTTGTGATAATCAGTCACCTGTTCCTTGAACCAGGCTGACACACACTGCAGACTTGTAGCATCCATTGGAGAGGCTCTAAAAGAAAAAAAATAACTGAAGCAAGCCTTGTGGTGAAGGTATTGCATTTTTTTATTTTTTTTTCACTAATATTATAGAAAAGCAGTCAACACAGGTTTTCCACAATTTTGAAAAAAAAAAAAATATGGAAAAGTAGTGTTTTGTGGATGGAGATTCAAAAGAGTATGAGATCAGTTATAAGGTAAATAAAAAGAAAGCTTGAAACATCAAAAAAGCCTTTTTGAAATTCAACAGTTTTTCATGTTATATATATATATACTCTTTCCCAATTTTTCCTTCAAGAACCATTTTTCAGGCAAACGAGCTTGAGATTCCCAAGTGCTGATATTGGGGAATCCTTCTGATCAACTAAGATATATAGGCTATTTCTATCCTTCTGAGTCAACAATTGGGGAGGGTAAAGGATATAAAAAAAAAACCCCCCACCGTGACACATCCAATACTTACCACACAGTGTAAACCACTTTGAGTAAACTAGGATATGAAAATGAAGAGGCCCTTTTCATCATCAAAAGCAATCCACATTTAAAGATTGTGCTTCTAGTCTGCTAGAAGGACGCCTTCGGACGAGAAGGTTATTGAACTCCTCCTTTTAACAGCTATTTCTGGTTTCTTTCTAAATGGCTTTGAAGCACGATCAAAACCATCCAAGGAGGTATTCGAGTAGATATGTTTTTGGGGGGGTTCCGGGACCAAGCTTCAAATAGCTTCATTCATATTGTCTCGAAAGCATTTCCATGCCGTTACATAAGGTTCTGGGGAAACGAATGTGAGGTCGGAAACTCAAGTTGCTACAAGGACATCCATTGGATACCGTCAGGACCGTGGTGATATGTGATGCTATAGCTAATCGCAGTAAATTAGGCAGGAAGCAGATGAGCTCCTAGACTACATAGATTCCTAAGGATGCAAACCACATATCGTCAGAGGCGCGTCAGATACTGGTGTAGGTTGTTGGGACAAGAATGTGCCAGAATTGTTTAGCTGAGTTCCCATAACAACGAACGGTAGAGACCTGACCGCAAAGGACTGGACTGGTGTGACGTACATAGGTCCGCCTTTTCAGCCTCTGGCTATCCGCAACGAGAGCCTACGATTTTATCTTCTGACGCGCATTAAATGGTTTGACCTCGAGGCTAGAGAAAGCTCAGACACGTGGTAAGATCTCAATCAGGATCTCCAAGAAATTCGGGTTTGTCATCAACTCTTTCATCCCGCTCGGGTTTGTTTGATTAGTGCTAACTACATACGTTGAAGAAAGGGCGTCCCACCTGGGATTGTGTGACTTGGGGGTCAATGGGTTCTAGAAGTGACCGACAAAGTGAAAGAGTGGAGTGGTGGGGTGAATGGGCTGGTCAGTGGCCAAACAAATAAGTCCCTCAGCTTAGTCCTTTGGCTCATTGCTCAGTGGATCGACGGTGTGCTGAGAGTATGTAGACGGAGGTTTTAAAGCTGAACAAGGGTGAAGATCAAGTGCCAATTAACCAACCAAGATCAGGCCCGTATCTAGGCCACTTCAACTCGATCATCTTTCTAAACTCTCCTCATATTCCTACTCGCTGCCTCAGGTCACAGTGCACACACGGCCAACAAAAAAAGAGAAAAGAAAAAAAGGATGGACCTTTCGGAAGTCTTAAAGTAAGTTTGAGATGACTTGGGTACATCTCGATGATAACCAACTCATGTGTTGACCATTAATCATAACATTTTCAGCTCGTCAGTCACAGCCATCTCACAGGCCATCGACTCACGATTTGGTACGGTCCTGAGTGAGATTCACGTATTAGTAAAGCAAAACACCAAACGTGATGCCCAATTCAAGACCTTGTCACAAGTAGTGGATCGAATGGAAGATGAATTAAAAGTTCAAAATATCAAATTTAATACTTTACAACACATCGTGATAGAGAATCAGAAAGACTTGAGATCTTATGAAGAAAGAATAACTAGATTAGAACGTCAAACTTTTGCATTAGGAAATCAAAAGGAAGAACTTCAAATGATACTCAAGCAAGATTTGAGTAAAATGACTTGTGATCTCTCTTCTCACTCAATCATTAAAAGCCTTCAAGATGAAGTTAAGACTAGTGTGAATGAGTTACATGAATTAGCATCTACCGTTAGCTATGTTCAAAGCGCTAATAAGAGATGGGCACACGAATTTGAAGGCGCATTATCCCGACTTGTCATCACCGAAGAGAGATCCACGACTTCACATAATCAGATACCTGCGCTGGAACAACAAACAAAGCGAATTGAGGACCAATTGAAAAGTATGGACCAACTTCTATTGGTCCATCAAGCTAACTTGGGTAGGTCCTTTTTTTTTTTAATTTTAATTTTTTTTTTTTTTTTGACTTTGTGAGAACTTTATATACTTCATCTAAAGAACTTACTCATCTCTCTATCTCTTTTGAATAGCCTCATTCAATGAGACAATGCAACAGGATACGCTCAAAAACACTTCTCAACAAGCGCTCACAAATACTCAGATGCTATCAGCTTTACAAAACCTTGAATGTGATGTTCAAACGATCAGACGTAAGATAAGCGTACAAGAAGACCTTCTTTCATCCATCAACCAAAGTTCATCCGAAAAGAATACCTTGCAATTAGAATTAAATCATCAATCAGGTTCAAATAAAGAACTTCCTTTGGCTATAAATTCAACTACTCAAAGAAATTGCATTCAAGCTCAAGTAAGTTTTTATTTAGTATAAACTTTGATGATCATCTCTTGAGTGTACACAACAAGCCAAAGATATAGTAAAGTTGATGAAACTAATGGAATGTGAAATAACAGAATAATGATGACTCACAAGTTTTAAAACAAGCCATTCAAAACATGAATAAGACTGTTGATCCAGAACTTCCTATCACTCAACAGGCCTTTATGGACGTTTTACAAACCTTTCAAGATGCTATGTTTGGTGCAGTATCAGATGTACTTAGTGAACATACGGATCTTTTACAAAATCAAGTTGAAGGCGCTTTAAAAGAAGCTCAAAAATGTGGTTTTCAAGATATCTCCTTTGAACATAGTATCATAAACACTTCAGCGGATCCAGATTCTTTCATGGTTTGAAATGGGTTTTATCACACTTGGAGTTCTTTTTTGTTTATTTGATAAACCTATCCTAATCTTTCTCATCCTTCAACAAGTTAGTTTTCAATGTTTACCTATCTGATAGACTTTGTTTTACTATTTCTAACCATACAAGGAGCTAGTCTGGCTTAGGAGTTCCTGTATTGTGGTCTGTAAAGATGATGTAAAGTTTTGGTACCACAGTTTCTCTGATCGTACCCCCACTTTGCATATATATCTGCGTGAATGTTTCCTCATATGAGCATTCCAAATATAATCAACTATATCTTTGTTCATTCTCCAACACACAACTAGCGTACAATACCATAAGTACAAAATAAGCAAGAATTGATAATGTCGTGATTGGGATCATCTGTTTAGAACACCGTTCAAAAAACCCTACCGTAAACACCAGTGCGCAAGCCTAAGAGTCATTAAAAAACATCTTCAAGCCTTGTGGTTGAAATGTCCCATCCTATTCCAATATTCAAGCCAGCCAAGAGCGTCGGCCTCACTCAACGGCTTACACTCTCGCAGTCGTGGACTCTCGGCCTCACTGCGGGTGGTGACGAGCCGCCTGACGCCCAAGGCCTCGGTGCCTGGTTGGGCTTGATCGTGCAGACTAGGGCTTGATGAGTAAAACTCGATTAACTTGGCGGCGCCGAGGCTAGCGGGTGCGCCAGCTTCGGTTCTGGCTGTGAGCTTAGCGAGCCAGACAGGGTAGGCCACCAACTCGATAGGCGTGGGGGGCTTGACGTTCTCTGAGATCCAGCGCGCGATAGGCTGCATGATATTGCTCCAAGTTGTAGCTCGGGGGTGAATGACGTGACGGTAGACCAAAGGCTCAGATTCGAGTCGCGGGTGGAAGGAGAGCTCGTTGATAACGATGGCGGCCTCGTCGACCGGAAGCCAGGCCACGTTCTAGATCAATCCAAAGCGAATAACGATTGATTATGGTTCATGTGTCGGGATAGAGGTGAGATCGTGGGACGTACATCAGCTCCGTTAGGGAGACAACCCAAGGTGACAGCGGACTGAACGAGGAGCGGGAGCCATTCGCTCATGTTCCATGCTCCATGTTGACGACTTCCACACATCTGACCAATCCTTAGAATTACGGCCGTGAACCCATGTGCTTTCACATAAGCCTCGATGATCTGCAAGAGCCCGCACGCATGCTCACCGATTATCAGTTATTGGGGTCGTTCTTCTTCCCAAACATACACACACATCAGATTCGATCGGATGAGAGCCGCACCTCTTCACAAACTCGTTTGCTTTCACCATAACCACCCCCGAGACAACTAGCCATCTCCACCTGGCTCTCTTCAACCCATTCATCCTCTCGACCTTTGAAGCTCGCAAGCGTAGCGACAGAGCTAGCAAATACAAAGTTAGGCTTGATCTCTGGGTTGGCTTTGGTAGCTCGAGCAGCAAGTTCGAGCAAAGATTGAGTGAACTGAACCGATGGCTCGAAGGAAGCTAGAGTGAGGTTGAAGTTGACCGGATAAGCAAAGTGAAGGATATGAGTGAGACCTGATTCTAGCTAGAGTATGAGAGTAAAAGCAAGCGTCAGTCCGGCAGAAGAATTGGAGATTGAGAGAGAGAGAGAGACACAGAGCGGGAACCGTTAACGAACCTCTTCGCGAGTTTTGGAGGGGATCTCTTCAAGCGAGTTGGCAGCAATCAGAGTGAAGATGGGGTCTTCTAATAAGTTGGCGTCTAATCCTCGACTTTGAAATGCTGTTTTTTGTCGATCGGTCGCCGATGGTCCGCCGATGACAGCTCGGTTGAGGCCGAAGATACGAACGGCGGCTCGAGTTTTGAGCATGTGTTCAAGAATGTGGGCCCCTAAGCCACCGGTCGTTCCGGTGATCAAGACGACCCTCTTGGTTGGGTCTGATGACATCGTCACAGTACTTTTCGTGAGGTGGGATCCAAGTCAGAGCTTAGAGTAAGGTCGGAGAGTGGGGTAGAAGTGCCTGACTCGATTTCGACCGTCTGGCGTTTTAAAGTAAACAGGACAGAACTGCAACCACAACCGAGATGGCACTGCCTTCGCTTTCTAATACATCTCCCACAGCGAGCAGTATCTTCGTCTTCAGCCACCCAATCCACACACCTGACAGCTTCTTGCAGTTGTCCCATCTGATTCTCACAACCTTTTTACCGCCTTCCAAACACTTATTTAAACCAAATCCGAATCTTGTTCCTCGGCATTTTTTTTTTTTTTGGTAAACCAAAGTCCCACGCGGCCAACGAGCCGGCTGGAGTTAGTGAGGGACTTGGGACAACAAAGCACACTTTGGCCTATGAGCTTCCTGTAATTTACATAGTACATCACAGATGCCATGTAAATACTTGATGTTCCTCAACTTGTGAAATTTTCTGGAACCCAGAAGGGTTCTGTTTGCCTGACTGAGGCGCACAAGGTGATGCTAAGAAAACTCCCGAGATAGTAAGTAGCCCCTTTCCTCCCCCTTTCTACTCCAGAAGCTTGGCCGGACTCGAAAACCAGAAAGTTTTCGAATTGACTGTACACTCCCGGCGTGGCTTTAATTGAGTTCAGATCTGTCGATACACCGGCCTCTCTGAAACGTCGGCTCTCTCACTCCGTAAGTACATATATACTCTTACCACTACCAATGAAGCTTAACTGACACACAGTATGGGGTGGAATTTCCTGCAGGTTGCGGTGCTTTGACTCGTCCTCTCGGCTGCGATTCACGAATTGTAGTCGCACAGCTTTCCATCTCGAGCGATACTTGTGTACAGTAGCTCCTATGTATGCGGATCGGGATGAGGGAAGGCCTGCGAAGGCAATATAAGTATGTACAAAGGCATCCAAACAGCCGTGCCATGTGCCAACCCCCCGCTGCTAGTCAATACCTCTGACCGTTCTATACAAAGTGATCTGCTTTCTTCCTCTTTTTTTTACTTTCCTGTCTTGCCTGTCGATTGGCGATCACATGGTGGTAGATGATGTTGCCCGAATTCAAAAAACCTGATTTGACCACCCCGAACCTCTCACCGGAGAAGCTTCTCGACTTCCACCTTCTCAACAATCCTTCTTATCCTTATGGAGTTTTGGCTGCTCATGAAAATTCACCTAATGAAGTGATCACATGGAACGAAGTCGGCAACGCACTCATCAATATCACACGGGAATTGAACCTTGCAGCTCAGACTCAAGCGGCCCCGGCTCCCATCGTTGGTATCTTCACGGCTAGCGAATCTCTGGTTTATTTCACGCTCGTTTTGGCAATTATGAGAGCGGGGTGTGTGGTGAGTGGGACTAAGAGATTCTGGTGATACTCCAACAGCTGGCAATTTTGGTATTCAATGGTCCTGTTTTTATAGCCTTTCCCCATCTCGCCTAGGAACTCATCGGCAGCCATTGTTCACCTTTTAAAATCGACGGGTTGTAAGACGCTCTATGTCCAATTCGATCCTACTCTGCCCATCCACGATCTTGAAACGCTCCCAGTTGGCGAACAGCTGAGCAGGAAGCAGCTAAATGATGTCCTCGAACTCTTACCTGACTCATTCCGTCTCAAGTTACTCGAGTTCCCGGCCGCATACACTCTGTTTCCCCGTCTCGCGAACGGATCTGCTTACGAACCCCAGCTCGATCTTCCTCAGCAATTGGCAAGGATCGTGACACCAGACCGGCCCGCTTGGGCACCAGTCCTTATCGGACATTCCTCCGGTACCACAGCCTTTCCGAAGCCCATCTACATTAATCGACTCAGCTTTCACGCTTGGTTAACGGCACCGCTCTGTAGCGAATTTTCGTGGCAAGGACAGCTTACTTCGGCCATGATTTTACCGGCATTTCACGCTATGGGTATACATTATGGCGTGGTGATCAATCTCTCTACGGGCGCCATCTCTGGACTTTTTCGCCCGGAGGTCGGATCCGACGGACGTGCTATCACAAAGAGTCCCAATGCGGTTAATGTTATGGAGGCCATGCGTTCCTTAGGTTGCGCCGTAACCATTGTCAGCCCCTTCATGCTTGCTGTAAGTTTTTTTTTTTCATTCAAAACTCACTACGATTCAGGTGAAACTGCGTTATAGTAATTGACTTATGGCATATCTTTTAGGAATTTGCATCTGACCCATCCAATATCGAATTTCTTCGTAACATGAAGAGGGTTGGATTTGGGGGAGGTCCTATGGACGTTGGGATCGGCAATAAACTTGTCCGCGAAGGGGTGAAACTGGTGGTATTGTATGGGAGCACCGAAGTTGGCCCGATTTCCGCATTGTTTCCTGACCCTTATTCCGGAGAAAACTGGGAGTACTTTAAGATTTCACCACATCTTGTCACGCGCCTCATACCGCAAGACGAGGCTGAGGGATTATATGAGCTTGTGGTTCTAGTGAGCTAAAAATTAGTAGTTTTTTTTTTCCATTCCTATAAGCTTGATCTATAGCTGATATACACTTGACCAACTTCAGTCCTCAGCTACACACCGTTGCTCATTAGCACAATTGGAGACAAGCTTTGAACCACAGACTTATCACACAAATGATATTGTTTATAAGCATCCGACACTTCCACTTTATCGCGTTGTGGGAAGGATAGATGACCAGATTATGCTTTCCACCTCGGAAAAAACAAACCCGTAAGAATTCCCTTAACGCCTGAACAAGAATGTCAATTTTTTAATCGAAAAAAAGTGGAAATTTTAATGTGGACCAGGGGCCCTATGGAGGCGATCATGGTATTCAACCCGGCCATCAAGGGCGCCCTCATGTTCGGACGAGGTAAACCAGCAAACGGAGTGATCATCGAGCCAGAGGACGGCTTTGTCGTAGATGTAATGGAGCGCGAAGCTGTAGACAGATATATCGACCTCATCTGGTATATCTCTAATATTCTCCTCCAATACGCAATGCTACTATGTCATGTATTGACTCTTCTTTTCCCTACGCGCCAGGCCTTCGATCGAGGAGGCGAACAAGTTTGCTCCGTCTCACAGTCGACTGACCCGAGACCTGATGATGGTGATCGATCCCAGAGTCACACCGCTACCTAAGACTCCCAAAGGTCAAATCGCTAGGGTAAAGACGCTCGAAATTTTAGCCAAGCAGATTGAGGAAATCTATTCTCGAGATGAGTTAGCTGTTGATAAGATACTGGCCAGTATGAATGTCCGAGATGCTTCAGGAAACGTGATGCGCGAGTCTGTGCTTGCGTACATTCAACGCATTGTGAAAATTACGCTAGAATCAAATCTGGACACGGATCAAGACCTATTCAGTCAAGGATGTGACAGGTAGGTCGTATGAGAGGTGATTGTTGATCTTTACACTGATCATTCTCTACTATTTGTTTGCATACAGCCTCGCTGCCAAGCACATCAGGTCCCGGATTATACGACTTTTTGACTCGGCTTCTGATACCACTCCAAACGTCCCACAGAACATTGTATACCAGCATCCGACAGTTTCAGGGCTCTCCGAATGGGTTTTCAACAAGTTGGCTCACAGCAAGTTTCAAGAGCCCGATTCAGATCCCTGTGTACCGTTGAGAGAGATGGTGAAAAAGTATTCACCTAAAGTTCGAGTCGATGTCAAATCTCGCAGAAGCTCTTGGCGAGCAGCTGAATACTTTAATAGGAAATTGGAAAAGGTCGGGAACCTGACTTTTAAATAATGGATTCGAAACTTTGTAAGCTTTCATGAGAGCGTTTTTAATTCGAAAATGATCAAAAAAAAATAGTTCAAAGGAGATACTCAAGTGAGCTCACCTTTGCGAGGAGATGAAAAATAAATGATAGGGCTTCCATTTTACTTTCATTTGTTTTATTTTTAGTGAACTTTGTTTGTTTGTTTTTCTAGACTTCAGAATGATTAAAATTGTTGGAGATTTGGAACGCCGTTTTTTTTTTTTACAATTTTGTAACCGGAGTTCTAAAATGTATAGGTTATTTCTTTCAGCCAGATTCTTGGACTTTTTGTCTATGAAGTCATGTCTCTATGAGGTAACCTAACTTGGGCAATGAGAGGTATCACAGTTGATACTTTTGGGTTTTGAATAAGCTTTGAACGAACCTGAGTTAAAAAGTTGATGAGGTGGACCAGGTCAAGGAAAGCTTTCAAACTTGGTTTTCATGATCAACTTTCAATCTTCTTTTCTTCGTGTTGCGTTGATTAAATTGGTTGTAGGCCTATTTTCAAGGAATTCACACGAATTTTTCCCAAGTTTTTTTCTTCCTACAAATCTCGTTAAATACTAACAGCAAGTTTGTCTTGAAGTCGTTATAATGCGCTGAGGAATTTTCGCCGTCAAATTTCTGGTGTGCATGTGATCCCGAATTTATTGGTGGTTATTCAATCGTTAAGAAATGAGTGGTTGGTAACAAAGCGGGGAGCTCGGTAAAACCTTGCATTGTGCAAAAGAATGAGCTGCTCGCCATATCAAGCCTGGTTGTCCATTGATTTCTAGAGTGTACATATATTATGTAGCCAAGGTGTCTCCGTCGGAGCTAGGCTGGCCAACATGGTTGTGCCGCTGCCGATTCCATCGATTTCGAAAGTCCTCACGCTATGGTCAGGCAAAACAAATGATCCAGCCCATTCGTGTGAGGTGAGGATCTTTCGGAGATAGTATGTAGTCATCTCCGTCTTTCTTCTTCAGTGAGCCATATTTGGTCCAGAAACGGTTTTAGATATATTATATAACATATTTATATCAGACATATCGAACAGGTGGCAGGTCTCCTCTCCACCACAAAACTACATACCCAAGCTTGCTCTTGCTTTTCGAACTCATCACAAGACCCAAAGCTTGAGTTGACTTTGTCATCTGCATTGAGCAGGAAACAATCAGTCTTTGACCATATAGACGTGCTAAGAGTGTCCTCACTGAGTGTGTTTGCGTCGTCAATTTCTTCGAATTTCTCCTTCTGCATCTTTTCCGACTGGTGTTCGATCGTATAAAGGAATGCATTCCCATACTCCGCCCTGCTCGGCCTCTTCCGATTTCAAAGCCAGGTTACCGGTCTTCAATAAACCTGACTTGGATCCAAGTCCCCATCAAATCATCGACTTTCACCTCATCAACAATCCTGAATACCCGTTTGGGATCTTAGCGGCGTGTGAAAAGTCGCATGCATCAAATGATGTGATGACTTGGAATGAAATCGGCAGCGCGATCGTCAAGGTGGCACAAGACCTGAACGACATGGCCTTGATCGACACTTCCACAGCACCAGTCATTGGCATCATCGCGTCTAACGAACCTCTGGTTTACTTTACAATGCTGCTCGCCATCATGAGGGCTGGATGTGTTGTGAGTGGATGTTGTCTTTGCCCGGTGTTATTGTCAGGCTGTCAAGTCACTTTGTTGATGCTTTCTTTCCTCTGTTTATATAGCCTTTTGCAATCTCACCCAGGAACTCGGCTGCAGCGATCAGTCATCTCTTACAAGCTACGGGATGTAAAACGTTATATGTCCAATTCAATCCTTCCTTACCGATCCAAGACCTTGAAGACATACCAGGTGGTGAGAAGTTGAGTCGAAACCAAGTCAAAGAAGTCCTTGAAGTTCTACCCGATTCATACCATATCAAGTTACTCGAGTTCCCGTCTGCAAACACCTTATTCCCTCGTCTCACCAACTGCACTCCTTACAAACCCCAGCCGGAACTTCCCAGTCAACTTGCTAAAATCAAAATACTGGATCGGCCGGTCTGGGCACCAGTCCTGATCCTTCATTCTTCAGGCACCACGGCTTTTCCAAAGCCCATCTACTTTAACCGAATCACTTTTAAATCCTGGTTGACTGCACCACTTAATACTCAATTCTCTTGGCAAGGTGAAATCACAGCGTCTATGGTCTTACCCGCCTTTCACGGTACGTCAAAATGTCATTTTTTTTTTGGTCATCACATCCACTTTCAAAATATTTTTTCTCAGATGACATCATTTCTCTATATATCGCGTCTTCAAAAGCTATGGGACTTCACTTTGGTTTTCTTGTCAACCTATCAACTGGTTCGATCTCTGGTTTCTTTCGTCCCGAATTTGGAATTGATGGTCGTTATGTGACCAAAATTCCTAACTCATTTAATGTGATGAAAGCCATGAAATCTTTAGATTGTACATTAGCAGCCTTCAGTCCCATGATGCTTTCTGTAAGTTGATTGACCAGAAAGAAAAAAA
>KI567846.1:0-13476 GCA_000500245.1 Cronartium ribicola 11-2
CCTTCTTTTAAAGGTCCTAGGAGGATCTTCAGCATGGAACTGCCTCATTGCCACGAAGGCTTCTCATCAGGATTATGACGCTCTTGAAAAGTTGGGGAACCCAGGATGTTATGTGTTTGAACCATAGTGAGAATTGTGGGGCATTCCACGGAGAGCTCAAAACTTGTACGCATGGGGGATGGTCTGAAATCAATCGAGCGTCAAAGAAATCCGAAAAATCCATCTCCCCCAGCCTGCCCACCAACTTTACCTTTGTTCCTGAAGATCATGGTTATAATGGAAAAGTCAAGACCTCCTTTCCAAAATATCTTCCCGCCACAATCTCAAACTACTTTCCCGTAGTCCGGGATCTAGGTCATCAACCTGCTCCAACTGACAGCTATGGAGGAAAGATGGATGGGCCTTATAATTTTCCTTCACCGATCAACAAGAATGCAGAAAGAGTGACGAGCGCTACTGCTTATTGTCAGTAAATTCCTTGTGTTTCGAAAACAGACCTTGAAGGTAATTTATATCATTCTCGACGCTACGCTAGATCTTTCGATCGTTTCATCTCGAGCAAATTTGAATGTCCGACTAGATTGTGAGGTGGATCGGCTTTCGACCACAAAATCCAAAGAAGGGGCATTCATCATCAAGGGAGTCCAGTATCCAACTCACGGCTCAACTAAGCAAGCGCTTGCTCGTAGAGAGGTCATCGTGAGTGCGGGTGCGATTGGGTCTCCCGCAATCTTGGAGCGCAGTGGATTTGGGGACCCATCCATCTTGAAAAAGTTGAGAATTCCCCTCCTAAACAACCTCCTGGGTGTTTGTTCAAAGCTCGTTGATCACCTGGCGGCCTGGAGTATTTGGCGGCTTCAACCTGGGCGCATCTCTGCTGACAATTTTGCGAGCAATATGACCTTTGCGGCTGAGCAGATGGCGCTTTACAATGAACATCGCGAAGGAATACTCACTCATACACTTTCGCTTTTAGATTTTGAGCCTCTAAAAGGGTTTTTGAATCGGAAGGATATGACCAAAGGGCTTCAATATTTAGAAAGAGATTAATCGGACTTGCCTGAGCACATATTACAAGTGGTGCACGATCAGATATTGAATGGCACGCCTATGGAATTCTTGGTCCTTGATCAGCGCTGGGTCAGGTACCCAGTAAAACCACGTTGTACTCGCCCAAGCTGATTTCTTTTTCTTTTCTTCCGTCCCTCCCTTCCAACACTCAGCTTGGTATGCCTCCATCCCCAAATGTTTCATAGTGCGTCATTCAAACAAGATTCCTTTCGATCAAAACACATCAGGCATCAAGTGACAATCGTGCTGACTTGAAACCTTCTCAGTATTGCTTCGGGCGCAATTCTTCAGTATCCTCTGTCGCATGGCACATCCCACATCAGCAGCCGAGACCCTTGAACACCCCCCGAAATCGACGCGGGTACGTCCCATCTTCATTGGGGTCAATATGAGCTGTTGTGTCAAAATGGTTTCTTTCTCTGATGCGCTCCAGTTTTTGCTTACTTCAGGGTACTTTGAGCACCAGTTTGACCTTTTACTCCTCACCAAAGCGGCCAAGCAAACTCGGACGATCATGACTCATCCTCTATTCAAAGGCGTTATTGCAGGTGAACACTTGCCGGGAAATCACGTCGACACTCATGAAGAGTGGGCGGAATATGTGAGAAAGAAATGTGATACTCTTTTTCAGTCGTCTCGCCTTCGGAATGGCACCTCCATCAAATTATAAACTGACTTGATTTGTGCTTTTCATCAGATCACCCCATAAGCACCGCACCGATGCTGCCGAGGGAAGATGGAGAGGTGGTAGACCCAGATTTGCACGTGTATGGCACACGAAACTTAAGAATCATCGATGCTAGGTACTCCTCCCTTTCTACATTATTTCAGCTGTCCATTCTCCATGTTGAATCTTGTTGAATTTTTTTCGACATCTTCTAGTATCATTCCCATTCATTTAGCCATGCATCCTCAAATGACGCTTTATGCTGTTGGAGAGTTGGGGGCAGAAGAAATCAACTCAAACAACATAAAACGGGTCTTGGTACTTGCTCTGATTTGACATAAACCAGATATGCAATCGGTTGTGTTCAGTAGTTGTGTTGAATCATCTAATTTTTTTGTCATCTCACTTTGTTGGTTTGTGTCTGTGAATTTTCTCGAGGTTGAAAATCTAACATTGGCATGTCACGGGGTTATGTGAAAATGTATGTGGGCATGATTGTTTCTCGAAAAGACATCAACAATGCAACAACACCAAAAATAAAATTGAGATAGATGACCATACACTTATTTTTATTTTAAGGCAAGAAAACAGCAAAAGGGTTCAAGGACAAACAGCATAGTTTTGTTAAAATGTTAAGTTGTAGTTCAGTACCTGCAAACCCCCTTCCCTGTGTAGATCCCTCGCCAGAAGAGTGCAAGTGGCCAAGATAAAGCCTACCCTCTTTTGCCTCATTTTGCCTCATGTGATTAACAATTTGTAGTTATGACCCATTAAGCAACCAAAACAAAACAAAACAATAATCTGATCTGATCACAGATATACATTATTGTTATTGTTATTAGTATTTATTATGTTTTATTGGGGGGGAGGAGGGAGTATAACCCTCTGGCATATTTACTTGAGGGGGTATGTGCAATCAACACTGCAATTTTCCAATTGAAGGGGGTCAATAGTTGAAGTATGATCACCGTAGAGAAGGCGCTCATTGTTAATTCGTTTTTTTTTTTTTTTTTACTTTAACACAATCTTGGCATTGGTTGCTTGTTTGAGTTTCCATAAATCCACAAATCTTTTCAGGGGGTTTGTCATCAGTTGTCATCCAAGACACATCCCCTTAAAGCCTCAGTGTCATGGTTTATTTTAATCATCCTATGGAGATTCCAATTACTACGTTCATATCATCATTTATACTCCCATAATTGGGCTTCAAGAGGTTCCTTGGGCGGTACCCAGCTTAGGTACCACTTCACTCTTGTCATTGAGTGTTGAGATGGGAAAGATGGGAAAGCATCATAGCTTAGCAACTGGTAAGTCGGGAAGCAAGAAAGTTTTTGGACCAAGACATATAGGTCCCTAACAGTTCAAAAGCCAAGCTGAAGTGCCGCATGCATTCAGGCAACACGAAAAACTCTGGCTCAAACAAATTGATCAAGCAAAATCACATCTTATGATATGAGGCCAGATGACATAGCGCACTTTGATGTTAACCCCAAAGGGTCATGACTCATAGCGAGCAAAACAGTTTATGAGGAAACTTGTTTGGCTTGGGAAAAGGTGATATCGGGGTTCTACAAGTTAGCACTTGCAAAGCTTGGAAGTCCGATTCCAATGACTAAACCAATTGATGGACAACCCACAGAAAGTTTGGCAAGATCAAACAAATCCTTAATAGGCGTTGAGCCAATTTGATTTAACTTTGCAAGTCTTTACAACACAAATGCTGAGAAGGTGGCTATGGTTAAGTACTGTGTTGAAAATGTCAGTTTGTTGGAATAGACTCTGTAAATGCGGGAGCAGATGTAGTATGATACAATGCTGACGGCAAAGTTGCGTCGGCAATCTATTCCATCAGACTTTCTAATAATCAAATCTCTTACACTTCCAAAAATGGACTGCTTTTGCCAATCTCTCCACTTTGCATCACATGGATAAATTTTAATCAAACTTGGGCTCATAAGCTGCAAAAGCCTTTTGGAACGCTTCGCGCTCAACCTTTTCCTCCGCTTCGGTTCGCGCACATGCCTTCCAATCCGAGCGATCGGGCGTTCCCAACAGATTCGCCAATGTTAACCTGGGTACCATCCAGTGAGCAAACCAAGGCACGATAAGAGGTCAGGCCCAAAAGTCGAGAAAAAACGAAAAGTAGATGGAGAAGGGTAACCTTACCGGCCAAACTGTAGATTGAAGCGACTATCCGGCTTGATAAGATGGATCAATGACTTCCCATCCGGTAAACCAAGCTTAAAGTAACTCATACCCTCCCCTGCTTTCTCGCGCAGGTCATCTTCAGTCTCCACAAACTCGATCCCGAGTTTTGCGCCCTCAGCCCTGAACGCACTTTCGACCTCCGATGCAAGCGCATCGGGCACGGGACAGACTTGAATGTGCGCGTGCCCTGCACGCGCGCCTGGACCTGTTATTTTGGCGAGTTCGAATGTGACAATGCTGGCGGAGTAGGCGGAGTAACAGCGCTTGAGGGCTGATTTGTAATGTTCGACCTCAGCTACGACTGGGATCGCGAGCTCGGCGGGCAAGCCGAGTAGACTAGGGTAGTGTGCGATCTTTTACAGGCCGGGCAATCTTTCTTCAGCGCCAAGTTATGCTTATATAGAGACAAGAGCTAATCACGCACCGGTATCACTAGTTTTCGGGTCACCAGCGCCCAGTAGGAAGTTCATTAGAAGAAGACGATGGCGAGAGGGAGAAGGAAGCCATGCATACGTAAGACATGACCTCCGCCTGGAACGGGACACCCGAGCTTCGTATCTGGCAGCTGGCCTTTTGGCAACGATAGATAGGTCTCAGACCCGATCGACGCAATCAAATGTTTTGCCACCTGTGGATTTGATAAACAAAACCAACAGGTATCCTAAAATCATTTTTAGGAGAGGAGAGATGTTTCCAATATCAAGCAATGGCAATGCCAAGGAAAGATAACAATAAGGTCAGATGGACAAGCACGTGGTCCGATGTAAGCCAAGCTCGATCACTCAAAGAAATGTACCAACTGGCCCAATTTCTTTAGTCCGCCGTTGATGGTTCTGCTTGTGTTCGGCTCCCATTGGACATTGTTGGATCCGATGGCCGGGTACGTTGCAAATTCGACACACATATCCATCCTGTGTCTCTAAACCACAAGCGTGAGCCGGTAGAAATATTCGTAAATTTACCATCGATCTCGGGCTCGGCTAAATTCACTTACTTCGAGAATTCTCTAGACAGTCCTGAATCCAATGTCCCGGCTTCTCACAGATCTTGCACACGTAGTTTTGTGGCGGAAGAGCTACGGAAACCAGAAAAAAACATAACCTGTTCAAAATATCTAGAAAGTGATTTCCAGAAAAGGGGAGTGGGGCACCCTCACCTGTTCGGGCCTTTTTTTTGTTGAGATCAGACTCTGCAAATCGGAAGTTGGGGCCAGAGTCATCATCGTCGGCCATCGGAGGCCGTTTGAGTGCTCGTGGGCCGGCCGCAAGTGAGTAAGGAGAAATCGTCGCGTTGGGCGGTCGAGTAGCTGGGGCATCAGAAAGGTTGAAGCCATAAAACCACTATGACATCAAGCATTGAGAAAAAACTTCGATCATCTCGACCCCTTCTCATCCGTGTTGCTTTCTTCACCACCAGATAACAGTCCTACTGACCCGTTGCTTTTCAGAGTTCCCAAACTCGCCCAAGTTCACGAACCGCGTCACTTCTAGCGCCCGATTACGCTCATCAGAGTCCCATACCCAGGGCTCACGTTCCCAGAAGATTGACTGAGAACCGGCCGCAAAATGGTATCTGGGTCGGGTCTGTCTCAGTACCTCCGTCACCGGCGCACATCCCCATGCGGGTGCAGAAGGGTCTGTGGGGAGGAGCTTGGCGTGTACGGTGAGAAGTTGGGGCAAGGAATGGGTGAGGAGAATGTCGATCGGTTGCGAGTGAGCTTTGACCTTGGCCAGGAAGGTCGACAGTTGGTTGGCTTTGATGTAGTACCGGCTGGTATCGGTCTATGAACCAAGAAGAGTATGTATATAAGATAAATTCAAGACCAGCATGAATTACCGGCGGACCTACATCGATTTCTGGGCTAGTGGAATCAGAGTTGTTGAAGCACATGGGGTCAAATGCGCCACTGAAGACGGCGAGCCGGAGGTTGGCCAACGTGGTGAGGGTGGTAATACTATTAGGGCCTGTTGATCGGGGGGAGGTCTGATGAGCCTATTATCAGATTCACGGCAGGCAAAGATGAATGCACCAGAGCTCACCCAAGAGCTCTAGGTTGTCACAGATCTGGCCGTCCTTGGAATCCACGCGAGCCTGGACGCGAGCAGGCAGCTCGCGCTCACCGATCATGCAGAACGTGCGAACTGGTATAGGTATCTTATTCTCAAGCAAGTCCTCGAGTTCCTCGTCCGCGTCATTGAGGAAGAGATCGGAGAGGCAGATGAGAAGGTCGAATGGCCCGTTCTTGTTGTGGATGGTGGAGAGCTTGGCAAACAATTTTCGATACGATCCCGGCCGAGGTTTGACGACGAGACTGGTTTGAGGGAATGGTAGAATAATGAGTGAGGGTCAGAATAAAAAACTGATGAATAAATCACGTCACTCACATCTTTACCATCCCGTTTTACTATTTTCGGTTTCTTTTTTTAAAAATTCTTGATTGTTGGACACCCTTCGATTCTGACATCACACTCAAAACAAACCAGAGCTCAAACTCGCTCAAACTTAAGTCTATGTATACAGACGTAGTAGCTAAGCTCAGGTGTATGCGGGACGGATTCTTGGAGATCGGTTGATCCGGGTATCATCGTATCCGAGATCCTGCTTGAAGTCTGCCCCTGTCCTCCATCCATCACCCAGAACTGCTCTCCATGCAATGGACACTAATCAAGACACGATGTCGACGGCTCCAAGCACCCTATTCACTAACACCTACCAACAATACAATTTTTACGCACATGAAATTTGCCAGTACCTTTTCTCTGCCTCTGGTTTCAACGTGAAACTCATCGAAAAAGCCTCGGCAGTTATAACCAGAAAGCCTTCACCTCAAAAGCCTCCACATACCCCTGCACCCTGACTGAAAGGCAAGGCTCAAAAACAACAACATGCGGCCGCCAAAAAATGCACGATTTCAAACTCAGATACAGATGTGATCAAGACATTGGTCGGTGTTGACCAACGGATCGAAATGGCGCAGTAAATTGCCAAGATGCTGACTGAGATGGCTAAAGTACCGAAGTTAATAACGATAAAACTGAGAAAAACAATCCCCCTGAGGCATCAATACCTTTCCCTTTACGGTACCCAAGTGCAAAGAAAGAATACAAAAGTAGACGTGTCTATCAAACAAGTAAATGCAACTCATATTTATTTTGTTAAAGTTCTAAGACATGTTCTGTTCATTCTTCAACCACCTTCCCCTTGCCAAAACCACAACTTGGAGCGGTCTGAGGTCGAATCAATTGTAAGTGAAGGTGGGCAAAGTACGCAGGACACCAACAGGTTCTACATTCTAGACGTCGAAAGCGGCGAAGAGGATAGTGATGGGCCAGATCCACCGTTAGCAGCGGTGAAAAGGAAGCAATCTCATCGGCCGCCCATCAAGCAAGTTCTTCAGGAGGCTATTCTTAATGACGGAGATCAAAGAACAGAGGTTCTCTTTGCCCTCTTTTCTCTTATTAACCGATATGTCGCAACTTCGAAATCTAGTTGGGGATCATTGGAAGCAGTAGAAACATAAGACCATGAGCTTGGAAACAGTGATGGTGGTGACTAATTTAGCTATTGGAGCTGTACGCGAAGGTGAGCTCAAATCTTTCGAATCTACTTTTCAAGTATCACCCCACGAGATCATCACGAGGTTTCCAGGCTTCTCTACCCTCAACCTGCGGTCCAGAGGGGGTTTGATCCAGAAGTTCAAGATCGTCCGGACAATCCTTATAACTACAATTTGGGAGCTATAGGTGAACTACTATTTTTAAGCACTGCATTCAATCTCACGGACATCATGCAAGGTTGGAGGTATCCTGAACTTCCGCCTAAGTTCAAAAGAGGAGACGGGGATTTCCTACTAAGGAACACTCACCGCTCCATGCTGGCGCCCCAGCAGATCCACCGCCAAGGTCGGAAGCTTCTTTTAAATCTGGCCAATGCTTTTGGAGTCGCCAGAATTTTGAGCACCATTTGGGTACCACTGTCTATCACCTGCTATGTACCTTGTTTCTCTCCACTAGGGAGGGGCGCTACCTTACGTGAAAGAATTCTGATCCTAAATACCAATACAAAAAATTCCAAAGATCTGGTCTCTATCTATCTTGTTTACAACTTTCCTAGAGGGTTGCCTTGGCATCAGGTCCACAAGAAATTCATTTCTCTGCAGACCACAATGAACTAATTAAAATTTCCTTCTTGAATTCTACCAATTTCTCAACAATTGAAGAGCAATGGAAGAATGCTGATATGTGTGCCCGCTGCATTAAGAGTGAATTACAAAATCCTGTTGATGGGTTTTCCAGGTCATAAATATAGCTGTCCATGTATGTTTTTATCTGCCGATCTGAAATCTTACTAGAGTACTCTTTCAAGAAAGAACTACAGAGTTTCATTATGGTTTTCTCTTGCTAACTTTTTTTTGCTGTCTCTATCAAATTGTCAATGTAGGGAAAAACTTATTTTTTGTTGGCGCACAATATTTCATCAAATTGGGTATGCAGGCTTCCATTTTTCGAGACCTCCGCATAGAGCCTCATGTCTTATTGTGAAAGAGGCTTTGGTCAGTTAATCATAGACACCATGATAATTTTCAATGAGAACTTACACTCAGCCCAAAAAAGGATAAGTTTTTGTTTTTTGTCCCATGTCCACCCCCGAGGTAGATTAACATATGTTTTTGACTGGTGTTGGCCCAACATAAATTCCTCAAGGAGGCGAAAGTATGCTTTCAAAGCAAAAAAGAGTAAATCAGAACATAAGCATAGTCCCTTTTTGAACTTGAAACTTGGGCATACTTTTTTTCACAGAGATATGATAAGTTTTTAGTTATCTTGTGGGTGAAGGATTTGAGAAGATTACTGATAGCCTCAACACATGCAGTGTTTTCTTGTATAAGGCGTGAATTCATCAAGCCCATCTGAGAAAATCTTACTTGCCGCTCTTGAAGAACCTCCATGTCCTCCCTAGTTGGTATTTGTTTAGTTTTTTGAGAAAGTACCTCAAAAAACTCTAGCAAAGGCTTATCTACCATGTCCATGAGTATATTAGCAGCAAGGTGTTTGGTTAAAGGTTCCAAATCTGGCACTACTCCTTTCTGCTGAGATGAAACAATGAAATTTTCAATGTCAGTCTTCAATCATTTTTTTCCCTTGAGTGATTCTTCTAAAGCAGGATCTTTCCACAGAAACACATCAGTTTTGTTTACTTTCTGCAAATTAAGTATAGGGTATACTAACTTTTTCCCCAGAATTCATGGGTTACAGTAAGTCTTGCATATGAACAAGTGGTCTGGCAAAGTGAATATTCATGACCAACCCCATCCAAAAAAACTGTTGCAGGGTTTGCTTCAGATGGGACACCTTTCAAGAAAAGATTCTCTATTTTGAATCAAGGACAATGCAAACCAAAAACACAAAAAAGGTCAAGCACCAAACATTTCATGGTCAAAATTGAAAGTACAGTACCAGGGACATACCACTCCTTAAAGACGATAGTCTTCCACAAATTTCTCCTACTTGAGTATTGTTAGGGTGTACAGGTTTGGAAAGATTCAAATGGATGAATAGAATAAAGGTCTTCAAAACGTAGAAACAGGAATTTCCTTGGAGTTTTAATACCATCTCTAAAATCCAATGGTGACTGTTTTTCAAATTTTTCTCTTTCAACAGCTCTTCAAAAAAGGACAAAAGCAATTGAGGACACTTTGGGATGCAGTGGTATAGTAAGGTTGCCACACTGGTCTTTCCCAATTCAAAGATCTAACTTTTTGTGCATATTTCAAATGGTCTGAAACATATCACCAATTAATTGATGGAATAAATATGATTTATTTGCAATCAGATACTTGTGTGAAAGGAGGCTTGGTATTTTATGCAGTTCCACAGCATGTAATCAAAAACATTCTTTCAGACTCTCCCCCACAATAATTGATATGCAAAAGTGAGCTACGCATCTGTGGAGTTTTCTGTAACTCAACACCAACATATCTGCATTGCATGAGGACATGCTATGTGACATAGCATGTCCAGATGTAATGCAATAGGCCCATGTCACAAACTAAGGGCTTTGAAAATTGGCCAATAGCATCACAAGTAGGCATGCTATGTTGCGTAGCACGCCTCCATGTCATGCAAATATACTGGAAGTGACTGTTGCACTGCCAGTTTGATTGCAAGTACCAAACACCAACCTAACCCGTGAAGGCTGAATATACAACACACATCAGGTTTTGGGTTTTTGTGGCACATATTTGTGGTGTAAACATTTCTTCCTATCTACTGCATGAGAGCATATGAGTTCCCTCACTACTGCATAGGCTATTACCACCCCCTCAAAACGAAGAGATATTTTTGATCAACCTGGAGGCAGTAAGTGTGTTCTATAAAATTGTGATGCAGATATTCATGAAAATGGGCTGATGTGTCTCTGTGTTCACTTTTTAGGTAATGGGTTCAAGTTTGAAATTGTATTTCAGTTCAATTTACCAAGAGAAGTGTAACAACATACTTTAGTGTCAAAGTAGTCTTACACAAATCTGGAGTTCTTGTTTTTGAACTGTATGCTCTTGAATGGTTCTACAAAAGTATATGTTTGTCTTGATAATACATCAAACTTTCCTTTTCCAAATTAATATAGCTATGATCTTTTCTATAAAAGCATTCAACTTCAGAGTATGATCAAGGAAATGGTCAAGGTAGTGGAAACCTATTGGAAAAGTCTGGCTGAGGTTCTTTGAAGCAAAAACTTACTGAATCATGATTTTTCAAATATAATTTTTTACAAAATCAAAATGCAGCCACCCTATTTTTGTCCTGTGCACACTCTGCAGTAGTGTCATTACCCAGCTTTGTTCCATCACAAGGACTAGTCCTCCAAAAATTCTGTTACAGGTATTCTGTGACTTAGGTAAGTTAGTGTCACTACTAGCATGCCCAACTCTTTTTCTGGATGAAAAATTCCACAAGTGGTCTGATATCATCTATTCTATTTTGTTTGCCTTGATAGCCAGTTTTTCATCATCATCGAAGCTGCATAAGTTTTCAAACTAAGCCCAGTTTGACTTTTTGTTTGTCTGGCTGTAGCCTAAAAGTCAGCCCCTGATGTAAGTGTATACCCATACATGGGTTTGCACTGGTCCAGGATCCTTAATACACATTATACTTATCCTTCTCCCCAGCTCCTGTCAATTCCTTTCTTTTGCAAATCCATACTAAAGATGGGTGACTGAATGTTATATTTTCTCTTTCTCTTCCTTAATTATTGTGGTTGTCTAATACTAAGGTTCTTCTGTTGGGACTGACTTGGAAAATCTGTATTGGAGCTGGTGAATGAACACTTGATTCTGACTAACCCCTGGGTTCCTGTGAGAAGCTTAGTGAGGGCGCTCTAGACAAAAGAACCTTACACCTGAGTACTCAACCAGTACCATGGGACTGCAAATTTCAATACAAATATATATCTTGACACCTCATGGCTCAGCTTCAAGAGCTATAAAATAGCACTCAGAATACTGTTACAAGAGAATAGAAAAGATGATATATTTATTTTGGATCAGATACCAGAAAGTGTAAGACACTTGGAAACACATTAGGAGAGAGAAAATAACAAACCTGTGTGAGAAAAGGGTTAGAGATGAAATGAACACAAAGTTAAGGTACTAGGAACCTAATGTACAGGCTAGAGATTGAAAGGCCTAAAGATTTAGCATGAAGTTTCATGAGCACACAGCAAGAAAAATTGGGGTTCAAAACAAGTTGATAAAAAATTGTGTGATTGGGTTTTGAGTTGGTTTGAATCCTCCATCAAGTCTGAAATACCCTCAAAATCTGCTTGGAGTTTTCTACTGGGTCTAAACCGGGAATCTACTATGCTGGTGTATCCCCTCCTCATCCACCCTTCCTTTGGTATACTCTCCTTCACTAATCCTCTGGCTCATCCCTATGTTGACACTTGGCTACCTCACCCCTTTTCAAAATTCTTCAGGCATCAATGAAAAGATGGATGGTCCATCATCCATATACATAGCTTGGCCTTGTACTCTGCCATATGGCAGAGCAGACAGCCAAGCCCAAACCCAGAATCCTTCTCTTATATAATATCTCAGAGGAAGGTTCCAACCCCAAACTGCTTGGCTCTCTTCTATACAAGTATTGTACAGGAAGTTGCCACACCTACTGTATTGGAAGGAGCCGCCTTCAACTGCTCAGCTCTCTACTCTACAGTACAGTCTGGTAGAGGGGAGGATTATAAGCTTGAGGCTTGTGTCCTTCCTTTACATGTAGAAGAGGATGTTGAGCTCAAAGCTTGGTCATATAAACAAACCATTACCTCTTCCCATCAAGGTGGAAGTCTGTTTTTTTTTCATTGTCATAAAAGTAAATGAATAAATCATGGATTAAAAGCCCCCATTTACTGGTCACCAGTATGCCAGAACATCTGACCACTTCACAGAAATTCTAGACCACTAGCAAAAGTTGGTGTGAAATTCTTGGAACAGCCATCTATAGGGTTCAAGCAAAAGGGACAGTATTGGGCTCAGGGTCTGATCTTGATCTGGGGTCGGGTGAAGAGAGGAAACAACAATGACTAGGATAGAAAGATAGAAGAAAATATAAGTCATAAGGGATATTGTGAGTTTCTTGCTTCTGTCAGGCAAGATACCTCACTAGAAAAGGTGGAAATGGTTAAGGGCACAAAGGCCAGAAAGAGAAAATGGGTTCCTTTACTATCCCAAATGCTCAGGACTAATCCCTGGAAGCCAGATGGGCACTGGACTAATCTATGCTGATCTAGATATCTAGTAAGTCCAGTGATGACCAGTGCAAATTTTTTCCTTGCACTATCTAGTGGTCAGTCCCAGACTCAGAGTTTATCCTCTACTTACTATCTCAAATCTTGAGAACCCTACAGCAAGAGTAGATAATAAGTAGTGAGGAAAGGTTCTAGCTTTGCACCTGAACAGACCAAAGAAATAAAGTGATTGAAGAATATAAAAAGATACTTTCTTGAGATGAGAATATATTAACAGGCTACTTGTAGTAGTTGGTGAATAGAATTTCTCTATAAAGTGGAAAGTCCAGAATATCTTGAATAGTTATTCAGACAGTTGAAGTTTATTTTAATGATGCAGATCCTCCTCTTCCTGTAGAGGAGGTCAGATCCATCTTTTATATTCTTACCCTTTATTCTTTATGAGCATACACTCATTATAAGGAAAAAAGTTTACTATGTTTTGCTTTTACTAGTACATAACATCTTGTATGTTATTACAGTTTGAGTTTATTGTTTACAGCAGGTTACTCTACATGTAAGAATGCTGTAATATATAATTTTAATTTGGTTTTACTGTGAATTCTCAGTCACAGCTCTTGAAACTGAGCTATGAGGTGTAGTAAGAATATATTTATATTAACCTCTACAGCTCCATGGTACTTCTCAAGTACTCAGGGGCTGACAGCTATCAGGTGAGCACCTGTGTCATACAGATCCTTCGGTGAAACACCGAAGAAAAGTAATTACAGTATCCTCGGTCTTTTACC
>AWVX01025062.1:0-13201 GCA_000500245.1 Cronartium ribicola 11-2
CATAACACACCCAGTGATAGACCAGTATACAGTATCTTCTAGTAAAATAGCAGAAGGAAACAAAACCGTAGGGGGGTACTTAGTGTGTATTTAGTAGCTGTTTAAGTGTCCAGAGATGGCGAGAAGTGTAGGTGAGGTGTAGACTGCAGTGTAGGTGGTACGAGTCAGGGGGTCTAGGGTAAATTACTAGGAGAATGTCCGAGATTGACGGAGAGCGGCAGAGATAGGGAAAAGCGACAAATAGTCGACTATAGAGACCCTGTTTAGGGCGACTATTAGTCGCCAAATTAGGTGTCTCGAGGTGGGAGAACTACATAAGTACGTTGAATCCCATACATTGGTATCTTTGGAGTGGAAATCGGAGATACCTAGAGGTGTCATTGTACAAGACACCTCGACACGTGTACATAAGACTATGATAGAGTAAGTGGATGTTACATTCATTCCAAGAATCACCTGTAAGAGATTAAAGATTTTTATGCCTTTAACCCTCATTTAGGCGTCAAAAAAACAGCTATGTATGTATCAAGAGGTTTATGTTGGCACGTCTCGAGTATTGACTGATTTGTAATTTCTCTTATTTCAGTTTTCTCTTTTTTCAAATTTCATCTCAAACTGTCATACAGTCATTATTGTCTAGACAACTGTCCCGTGCGCACTACTAACTGTAAACTTTGAGTCTTATTTGAATTTCTTACTTCTCACTTTTTCTCCATATTCCTGTGAGCCAAGCATGAAGTCCAAATTCTTCAACCTTTGGACTTCATATTCATAGAACCCTTCATTTCGTACCCATACTCACATGGTTTCTATGACACGTGCGTGACTTACAGTTTATGCCTCTATACCGCTATGCATTTAAGGGGAGTTGACTGTAAGTAGCCTCAAGTGAGTCAACTAGTGAAATGTTGATGTGTAAAGGTTTTTGGGCACAAGCCAATGGATCTCATACCAAAAAATCGACATTGCACATAAGTCTCTCGCTGGAAGAGGACTTGTGCGAGCCAATGAGGAACACTTTGGGGTAAGTTTGACTTTTCAATGTGATTGGAAACCAATGTGAGATCATATCCTTACAGTAAGTCCAAAATGTGATTGTTAGCGCGGCCCATGAACTGACGCGAAAAGAAAGGCAATAATGGATAATATGATGGTGTGAAGATTATTATTTATTGAATTGGGAATCGAAGAATTTATACATGATGTGGTGAGAATGACCTGTCTCGGTTATAGTAAGTACTTGTAGAGTGAAATGTGTTTCGTGTTGTCTGATGTATGGATTTAAATAGTTGACGTATGGGTTTAGTTGGTCGATCGATCATCTGGCCACTTCTCTTCGCACTATAGTCACTGTCCCGTCCCATCCTGTCCTGTCCTGTCCCTGGCTTCGTCCTCCCATCTCCCTCCCCACTGCCCTCGCCAAGCACATTCACACACCCACACTCAACTTCAAACATTTCTATCTCTACTAGTTTGGCTGTCTCCAACTCAACAGACATCATGTCTTCTAACTCACCTTCGCTCCAGTCTACCGACATTGTCGTCCCTCGATCCTTCGAAGACCACACCTCACTTTCCAATTCCAACCAAAAGAACTCAGTCCAGTTCCCGTCCCCACCCGACTCCGCTGATTCACCCTCTTACCATCAACCTCCCGCACCTCTTCCCTCATCGGCTGCTCTGATCGACAAGTATCTAAGTGCATACTCAAACACGGCCAGTAGTCAACTCAATCAACAAAACACGATCGAATTTCCACTTGCTAGTGCGCCACTGAAACGAAAAGCTGATGTCCTCTCAGGTCCATGCCGAATGCTCTCGGAGCCAGTAAGGGCTATGCACCGTTGGCTTTTACGAACCTATGAGCCCGATGAGTCTAGCGTGGTACCGGAGATGGATGTACGAGTAAAATATAAGGGTTTATGGGATAGACTCGAGCGGGGTGCTATGGCGAGCTCAGCGGCGATTGAACCAGTGGAACTCGTGAAGCAGGTCTTCCCGGACGTGGTTCAAGATATTAGGGTACTCGAGGGCACGATTCGATCGAATGAGGAACATGTTTTAAGGGGTATCAGATTTCGTAAACGCGCTAATGCTGATAGTCTTTGTTGGTTGGATTTTTCACTTTGTTCATCTTGTAACTGATCGATCGGGCCTAACTTTTTAAAATTTCTTTTTGAGTAGCTGAACTAGATTTAAGGAATTCGATTCCAATAGAGTTACATTCCAGTGAATTGATCGAAGCCCTACGTGAACGAGTGAATGAACTTGAGGATGAACTAGAGTTTGAGACAGAAGTCAACAAGCGAGCAAGGCTAATGAGCGCTAGAAGAGATTCTGACGAATTGACGCGTCAGACTGGATCATCGACCTTTACTATCGATGCTCAGAGTGATCATTCGACTATTGCTACCTCTGTTCATTCAATTGACTGTGCCCCGGTAGGCTTGGCTGAACGTATTTGGAACCGGTTAAAGCTAGAGTGTCGCGCAAGCAGTTGAGTTAAAATTAATTTTGTCTTACCACTCTCTTTTGGAAGTCGCTAACCAAAGCGCTTACTCTGTGCTTAGATGTAAGATTCGAAGAAGGAAAGAAAGTGGTACGCTTTCATTCACCAATCTCTTTCAGACACTCTTACCTCATTCGCCTCCTTCTCCTCTGTAGACAATCTCATGGTACGATGAGATTAGCGAAGCCGAGTTCAATGGTCAGTGCGCCTCCCTTTCCTACCCTTTTACCGCTGTCCTCATTTGCTAACCACTATACTCCCACTTTAGCAATCGTGCCCTTTCAGACATCACTCAAACCACCGAACCGAAAACCACACTCAATTCGCATCATCAATCTAACATCTGAAGCTATTAATGATCAACTCTTTCAATTCTCACAAGGTGTAGGATTAGTAGGAAATCATTGGACATACCTCAAAAACAAGGGAAAGAATATATATTTGCTAAAGAAAAACTTCAAGTGTGTTGGTTTAACAGCTGTTCGAGCTGAAGAGGGAGTAGTAACTTACTCTGAACAAACATTACAAGCGTGAGTATTTTTCTTTGTTGGGAGAGCTTAGGTAGACTACAGAAGACAGAGCGGCGGATGACGAGGGTGATCTTTTCTTTTTTTTTTCGAGAAAAAAATCAGTACCTTCAATTTCTCTGTCGGACTGGCAAATAACTAGGGCCACAGAGAACAATGACGTCAATGCAAGATATAATAGAACAACAACGACTGATAACTCCAACTCATTATCAAACGTTCTGATTACACCCTCCCACTAACTTTTTTTTCTTTATTGTGTCTGTTCATCACAGTTCTTTCTCACACCTTCTTTCCCCCTCACATCTCATTACTTTCATCCCTTTTCTTTACAAAAATAACTTTCTGTCTTTCTTTTTCTTCCTCTTCTTTGGATCCCTTTCAAGTATCGGGAAGAACGACATACCTCAAAGGGTAGGCTTACGTTTCTTTTTTCTTTTGGGTTGTATTATCGTTTTGTGTTTTTCTATGAGAAGTCCGTTCACAACCAAAAAAGAAAGTCTAGGGTGGTTTTTCAGTGTCTTTTTTTTGTTTCTTGAACGACTCGGGTGGCTTTCTGTATATATATATATACATATGCAGTACAACGCGTCAAGAGAGAAAAGAAAACACGCGTTTTTAGTTTTTCTTGATTTCTTTTTTTTTTCTTTCTCTTTTTTTGGAGCTTGGTCTACCCTCACACACACACACACACATACACATACACACACCCGTTTGCTCATGCTTATGTACTACACGTGCTTTTTTATTTGAGTTTCTGGTTTTGTTTGGTGAGGCAATTGAGACTCAGGTTTGAGATGAGATGTGATGAGTGAGAGGAGGCTTAGGTAGAGCATACACATATGAGTGAACAAGGAAAATTGTGATTTCATCTTCTTGGATCACTGAAAGTTGAATCAGCTTCATTCAACCCTCAATATATGCCCCCAATGATTAGCAAGGTGGTTTTTGGCTTCTTGAAGAATATGGTCAGTGAAAGTTTCGGTATTTATACTAAGACTGTCAAGGACTACGTATTAACCTGGTCTACCACTCTGGGGAAGAGGCAGACTTCTTGTGACTGACATCGGGAACGCTAAGATGGGACCTCAATGAAGGCTATCAGTTCAAGCTCAGCACCGCACCTTGATTTCTTTCCTCGAATTGAGGAGCATATCATTACCGGTGAGACGGAGATCAACTTGTTTATTAATTTGAAATTCCTCATGAGGTATGTTATGATAAGATACTTTTTTTCTTTGCAATGTCCCGGTAAATACAACATGGGGAAAAGGAAGATGATAGTAAATTTTGCAGGAAAAGAAGCTAAGGGTCTCTTAGCGCTCCGTCTTCTTTGAGTCTAAATAGATATTAAGCGGGAACAAAACACGAAATGAGATGAGTTGAATAAAAGCGTATGAAAAGTCGATGCGTGATCTGAATGAGTCTGAGGAATGATCAGTTAGAGGTAGTCTCGGATGAGTCTCCGAGGTCGTTGTCTTCGTTTGAGGTGCCATCATCCTCGTACTTTGACGATGGGAAAGCAAGCAAGAAAGTCAGTGCCTGCAACTTTTAGAGGCCAGCAGGGTATCAGAATAATCTTACGTCGGAGGCGGTAGGGCTCTTGAAGTCAAGCATGGGGCCTTCAAATCCGACCCCCTCGACACGGATATCTTCCTTAGAAGGATCACGGGCCTTGGAGGGCCTCTTCCGGAGACCGGTAGGAGTGGAGGGTAGGACGCCAGAGGCGATAGCAGGTGAACCTGATGACGAGGTAGAGGCTGAGGGAGGATCCTTGGCCGATCGATCGAAGTTGTCCCTGGGAGCCTTGAGATAGGATGAGAAGCAAAGCTTATCAGAATATCAACAAACGATTGAGAACAGGTGAAGTTCTAGTTACTTGTTTGAAGTATGCATATCTTGGATAATCACCAAAGGGCTTGAGGAATAGTTTGAAGAGTAAATAACCACCTATTTAGAGAGAACCGATCAAACGAAACCTCCTAATGAGGTCAGACTATATTTGCAAACGTTTCTCCATCCCTCTCCAAAGCACTACCATCGTCTGTTAAAGTTTGACTCACCAACATCAAAAATGAAGAGGAAAACAGGGGGCGCGATGTAGATGAGGGCGATGATCTTACAGATTTTTGGGATATAGCTTATCGGCCAAGGTAAATCGGTGTGAAAGTAACTTGAGATACTTGGCCTTGACTCAGTAAAGGAAGCCATGTCGTGTTGTTGCAGAGATGAAGTTTTGAACTGAAGGTGAGGTGAATCGTGAAAGGGTTCGAGTCTTTTTCTTGTGTTCGTCCATCGATCGATCTGAATCTTTGAAAAATCTCCAAAACTACGCTCAAATTAAGCGTTGGGGTAAACTCACAAACTCGTTACAGACAACAATAAATTTCCAATTTTGTCTGTCTCACCGACTGGGGCACCCCAAGTCCGTTATTGCCACGGGTGCGCTCATTGGGGCAGACGCTTTGAACGTTTTTACTCATTTTTATCTCACTCGAATTGGTTTCGCTCAGTCAAACACCGATGGGTTCATCGGCGTGCTTCAAGTATATCGCAGCCCCGATGGTGCGTATGGTATCACGGACGATAGTTTGATGTATACATAATCGATACATATATTGAGCGTCTATGGACTTCTGGCTGGGCCAAACATGGATCAGGTGGACCAATCAGACCTGCCTTTTCGAATATTAGTCGCCCGACACGGTGCAACGATGGTATACACTCAGATGATACTCGCAGACCGATTCCTGAGTGACGAAGAGTACCGCGAATGGCATCTGAAGGACGTGATGACTGGGTGGAATCTGAAAGCTCTCGAGCCGAGTCTGGGCAAGGTGCCGATGATTGTGCAGCTGGGTGGAAACGATCAAGAGAAGCTGCTCGCGACGGCTAAACGGTTGGAGGCCTGGTGTGATGGGATCGGTGAGCTTTGTGTCCACGTTCCAGCTCTGGAGCAGTTTCGAGACTGTGGTCATTGTTGACCTACCCCTTTGTCATGCTCTGGCGCCCCTCATAGATCTTAACATGGGCTGTCCCCAGACACATGCTCTCCAAAATGGTTATGGCGCCTCACTCCTTTTCCGTCATAATCGGACCAAGGTCGAAGCCATTGGTAAGTTCCTTCCTTCTCTCTACAAAAAACTTGTTCAGCTAGTTCCAGGTGCTTGTTCACGTCTTACACAGATTATGCGTAGTGGGCTCGCTCTCTTCCCAGCTTGGGTTACCAGTATCCGTCAAGCTGCGTCTCAACGATACAGCTGAATTATGCCAGCTTGGTCAGACACTCGAGTTGAATTCATCTGTCTCTCGCTTGTTGCGCCTCGGTCAGCACGCTAACAACTTGTTTTCAGGAACGCTGGTGCTTCATGGATCACACTACATCCCAGATTCATATCTTCCCGACGCCGGCGCAAAGGGCCACCGTTCCTAGGGTTTGTCAAAGAGCTGAAGGCCGCGGTCAAGATCCCAGTGATCAGTAATGGGGGTGTGCGGTCATTTGAGGATTTAAAAGCGAATTTGATCGAGACTGGGGCTGATGGGCTAATGGTAGGAGAGCCGTTGTTGACCAATCCACTGTGAGAGGCTTTAATTCTTTTTTTGGTCACCCAGCGAGACGCACTAAATTGTCTTGTCTTGTCCTGAGTAGTATCTTCGATGGAAGTGACTCCCTCGATGTGATGAGCTTCGGATCTGAGTACATCGACCTCTGTCAACAGTTTGAAAGCACGGTTAGTATTTATAGCATCAAGAAACATTTTGATTGGATCCTCGATATCCCTTCACGGTAAGTAAGTAATTCTCCAACTATGCTGTCATCAGCGCAGTTGATGGTTTCGTACATTGTTCGGCCAAACAAATAGTCTAGCGGAACCTCAGATGCGCGACCTGCATCTAAAGATTCAACAATCGAGCTCAATTGCCGATATCAGTGCTCTAGTCCATTCAGAGGGCCAGTAGATAGATTTCGAGTACGAATCCTGATTCTTGTAGGTTCGTGACAGGACTTCCACCATTTACAAAATCAAAAGCACCTCAAAATGAAGCCAAGGAATGAACGTCTTGGATTTTATTCCAAGTTATTCCTTTTTACAATTCAACTGTTAGAGATGGACATACTGAAACATGAATGTTTGAAATATACATGACCATCAAAGTTCTAACCACTTGAAGAAAAAAAACAAAAAAACTAATGGAACAAATACATAAACTTATTGTAAGTTCTATGAACCCACCAAGGTTATTCTGTCAGAATTGGACTGATCAAAAATGACTTCAAACTGTATTTGACATCCGATATGGCAAAAAACAGAAATGGTGGGCGTGCTTATCAAAACTTCACTTGTATCTCATTCCTTTGGGAGTTTATGTGCTTCAGTCTCAAGTTATACCAAAGTACAGTATGTGGTACTTTCTTTTGATGACTTGGTAAGCTTTAGGAATATAGGCCCGTCACCCGATCATCTTGATGAACACGTTGCAGTATAAATAGAAGTTGTTCGTGTCCTCAGATTGTTCAATAGTTGAATAACAGCTGTCACAAATGAGGGACTTTATGAAGTGAGCTCGAGAGCCGGTTGGGCTCCGAAATCTCGAATTATTACGAAGGTGGGAATGTTCGGAGTCCAGGTCTTTAAGACTAACTGGATTTTTCGCTATAAGGCTATCCTTGTAGATGGCATTCCCGAGCGAGCACGCAAACACGATGAAAGGAAAACAGAGATATGTACATAATAATTCGACAAAGAGAAACCAGCATAATGGAACCAACATTGGTCTTTATATACAAATAATTGTTATGCTACAAATCTCGTTCTGGAGGTATATCATATGAAGAACATGTTATGTACAACCAGGAGGAATGGAACGAATTTACAAATATGATGGTCACGTTACATATCAAATAGAGGAAATATACAGGAACCTGAAATATGTATGTACAGTTTCGTACATAAGTAACTATGTAGGTGATCATTACAAGCTGGTGCCCGATCCTGTCGATGTCATGCCAAGCACTTGGGTTCCAAAATTCCTGGGCTTTGTCTCACACGCCCATCTGACCTGCTGGCCTTCCGTTCACCAGTTTCGCAGGCGTGTACTGCAGACCCCTGACACACCCACCTGTGAAAGCCACAGCGGCCGGTAACTTTCACCCAGCTTCGGTTCTCACACTGAATTTGCCGTGTGAGATCCGGGATCGGATCGGAGAATCAGGACGTACACTTTCCAAAACCCCACGCTGTCGAGCCAGTTGAAGTCAGCGAGGTCGACTGGCTCGTTGACAGCGTAGGACTTTGTTAAGTCTAATGAGGATGGTGGGTCCTGCGCCTTGTTGCTATTTATAAACTGTTGGAGGTCTTGCAAGTGTAAGCCTCGACGAGTGGTCAATCGAGCTTCATATTAAAGGAGCCGGGCTGATGTATGCTCAAGTCGCGGTGTCTTGGTCGCTTGTGGTCCTTTTCTTGTCCTTTGCAACCGATCTTCGCCCACCGTGACGTTTTTCTAGCTTGTTTGCCCTCGGTACCTCACTCCTCGTACTTTTCGCACACGCCTCAACAAAAAATCGGTCTTTATCTCCTCTAAATCATCCATAATGACTCATCTATCGGATTACGAGATTCTGAAACGAGTTAGCACCCGGATATCGAACGACATAAAAAATCCATATGAGGCATACGCTGTTTATTTTCGGGCAAGTAACATCTTGCTAACTCGGCTATCCTATCGCTACCGTCACAATCAATTAGCTGATAATTGGGTAGGTATTTTCAGGAGAAGCGTCACCCCGTTGTGTCACCGAACATCTTTGGAGTGATGATAGCATTCACCATCATCAACCTCATCACAATTCTGTTGTGCATTTTTTGGATCGTTTTGCCAATTTTGACGAGCGCAAAACGCAGAAAAAAGTACTTGTGGATAACGCAGACCACATACCTACAAACAGGTGCGCTACCTCAAAATCCCTGTGACATATTGTCAAAGCCAGGAAGTTCACGTCTGCTGCATCTGGTCCAATTTCTTCACTCAAGAGACGCGGCCTTGCTTGGTACCAAACAGCGTGCTAACAGGTAACTGTTTTTTGTTACTATGCCGTAAGAGTATGATTTTCCACTTAACTTGAGCCTTGTTTTACATTTCACGTACTCCAGTTGCTCTGGCGCAGGTCTTAAGTACTTTGGCGTGTGTGGTGTACACAATACTGGACTACGTCAGGTTGAAGAGCGACCAGAGTCTTGGAACATTCTTAGCTTTATGGTCCGCTAACTTGATTTTCTGCGTTCCAGAGAGTTTACAATCTGACACTCGAATTCTCACGAATTGCAGGATACAGCTCGTGTGGTTACTTGAGTTCTATGCCGCATGGATCAGTTGTAAATCCCAAGGAGTTATTCGTGTATTTTCTGGCAAGCTGATATATTGATCTATTTTTTTTTTGTGAAATATGACAAATTTAGGCTGGTCTGCATTTTGCACCTTGTGAGTTGTTGATAGGCTTGAAGGTCTAGTCGATTCAGGCAACGCCTACGTGGACCGGGTTCATCGGCCACATAGTCTTTGCTTTTCAGCATGAAACCGGGACTGATTTCATACATTCCTGCCACACAGTCTGAGCTCGCCGACCCACTTGGTTCCCATCTCTTCCCGCACAAGGCGCTTCTTCAACCCCAGGTTGCTCAACTACATCTTTGTAGCTTTTCCTGTTACTGTCACAGTGATCGCTCTGGCGTGGATGACCGAAATAAAAATTGTAGCCGGTGTGGAAAAGCAGCATTATGATAACGTTTTACAGTATCTAGATCTTATGCAGCTTCTATGGAAACCGGGAACCAAAATTGACCTTCTAGATTCACCAACCTTCGTGCGTATGTGCCTAAAGAAAATTTCGTCATGGCGCGCTTTTGTCACCATGAGGCGTTGGAATTTTTATTCGTGGGCAATAGTCATGACAGTGACCTTCTTGGTACGTTTCCCTGACATGAATAACCTGTGATCTGAGATTTCATTTTTTTTTTTTCTCATCAGGTATATAGCCGTCTATGACTTGTTCGAGCTAATTTAGCTTTCACTTCGCTGTCCCTGTAAAGTTTCACAGCAGTGCTGCGATCCTCTTGATCAAGTTACTCCGAACCTGTTCAACAAAACTCAAAGAGGTCGACTTTTCTAAAACAAAGATTGAGCGCTACAAAGACGATGAAGACACGTATGATTCCAAAAGTGTATCGGACGTGACCACTCTAAATGCGCTGTCCCTCGAGGGTTGTATGAAACGCGGCCACAGTACGTTTGATTCTCCTGGGCTTAGTTTCATCTTTATCACCCTTGTTCGGTCTCAGAACCGTCTCATTGTTTTTGATGTCCATCTTTTGTACGCAGGATATATACTTGGGCATTCCATTTTGGTCAATCTCGCAAGCTGCTACACGGCGTCTTTGACCTATGCTTTGGGTGTGTACGCCAAGCAGACACTCAACCAGTAAGTCAACTTAGTATATCCTTACGTTCGCCAAGAGAGTTCCCTGAAAAGAGATCCTATGAGAAAAGTCCCGAATGGCGTTCGCTTGCTTCTTGGCTCTACTTGGTCAGCGGAGCAATAGTGACCATCGCAATGCTCCTACAAAGTGTCAGTCCTCTCTATCTTTTTGGTTGACTATATGACCTTCGATATCAATGCATTGAACCAATCTTGAACAGTGGCGAATATTCACCGACTTGGATGTCATCATACCAACCATGGTCCAAACCGATTCTCGGGCTAGCTGGATAACTGTTCCTGATCGTGACAATTCTAGAGACTCGGCCGACGATGTTGGATTTGACGAAGTAGTCGTTGGTACCACAGTACAGAGAGCGCATGTTGCCGTCAGGCGTCAGCCAGTTCTTGTGGTGCGAAAGGCATTTTGAAAACTCAAGCATCCTACTCCCCTCTTCAACAACCAACAATTATATATACATTTCTTTCGTCCTATGTCTTGTAAATGAACCATGTAGTCTGAGAATCGTCAGTTTCCGAAATGCCTGGCTCATAGCGCAGGCTGCGACGCGCACTCTGTGTCTGCGCTGGACCTCAGCGCTGTTGTTTTGTTTTTTTTTGGAAAAATAAAAAAAACGACTGCGCCTGCCCCCACTGCAGGGGGCAAGGCATCTTTGAGGGTAAGGTCGAGGATCGGGCCAGCCATCGCACCTCCCTCCCACGGCCGGACATGGCATGCCCCGGCAGCTAAGGTAATCTGCTATAGTAGCATCGTCGTATAAGCATGCCAGCCCGCATCAGGGCACTGGCAGGTGGGTTTTTATTTTTTTTATTCATTGCTTTAAGTGCACCTAAGAGCCTTAATGGCTATCATGCACTAAATCTATCGAGTACCAGTAAAAACCCATGCTGGCAGGTGGGTAAGTACCTTGCTCTGCATGGTTATCTTGGATGGTGGTAAGCTTTTGCTTACCAGTAGGGGTGTTTGCACTTGCGCATAGTCCTACCTGAACACATATGGGTCCATTTGTAGGATTTGCCGGGGCTCAGGCAGTTGGCTTTACTTCTGTCGCACGTGTGGCCCGAAAAAATAGCCTCGTCCCTCACCACCTTATGAAGTACTGCGCTCGAGAAAGTCCGCCGGTCCCCAAACTGGCCAGGGACCACCTCCATCCAGCCATGACCTCAGCCATGAGGGTTGACATCATCATCATCCATCCCTTCCCTCAATCCCTTTGTTGCTTCAAGTTTTAATTGAGTCATTCCACCCACCTCACCTCACCCCACTTTGTTTTTCATCATCCAAGCCATGTCAGGCTCTCAACATCCATACCTCACCAAAGAACTTGTCCATGCCTCCACTTGTTGGGGTGCACTTTTGTGAGGTCAATACGAGCTGGCTAAGTGTGAGGTGACAATGAAGAAGGAAGGGGTGGTTGGTTGGAGGGTGAAGTTTGGTTAGCTCTCATCCTGTAACAACTTTACCATCATTTTGTGAAATTAGAAAATCTGGAATACCCCCCTTGATTTATCAAGACATCAATCATGATTCATTCCCATTCCCATTTCTGTTTCTTTATATTTGAAAGTTGTGTGATTTTTATGAGGTGTAGACTCATCAAATTCACTACCAGGATTAATGAGGTTCTTATATGAGAACACACCCTCAGCAGGGAACATGAAAAATTTCACAAGTATCACTAAACTCACAAAATCTTTCTCCCAAATTCAAACAAAGAAAGGCTGACCAGAACTGAGTAAAGATTTTTTTCCTCTCTGAGTGTCATTCAGGTGAAGATCTGGAAGAAAAACAGAAATCCTCAGTGTTGCTGAGCATTTTTTTTTTCTGATCATTGCAATTTTTGTATGAAAATGTACATATTCAATTTTCCCCAAAACCTATGTTCCCATATGGAAACATCATGAAGGCTGATAGTGAAAGGCCCATGCTTTTGACCAAGCTAGCTGGAGTCAGCCTGGGACTTAGAGCACACTTGCAAGCGGACCAAGGTGAGCTTTCAATCTCTTACAGGGGAAGACATACACACCTCTCTCTTGCTTGTTTGAACCAGAGAAACAATCTCTGGACCCAAGTCAACTCTTGTACACCACATTCTTGCGCCTACTGTACACTGAATTTTTCCCAACCAGCTTTTCTTCAAAAAAAAAAAATCAAGGGAGGAGGGGTTGAACTTCCTCTTAAAAAATTCAGTGTAGAGTGTGCACAAGAATGAGGTCTCTTGAGTCCAGAAATCATTTTTCTGGTGCAAGCAAGGAAGGGTGTACATGCCTTCGCCTGTAAGAGCTTGAAAACTCACCTTGGTCCGCGTGCAGATCTGCTTTCAGTCCCTCGCTGACTCCGACTGGCTCGGTCTGTGAGACTCTGATAAGTTGAATCACGTCTTAGCCTGTCTTAGCTCGTAAGTTTGACAAGTGCTGGATAAAGAGGTGTTGCAAAAATAATGTCATTTTCTGGAATGTCAGTTGGGGGGTCTCGACCCCTTAATGTAATTCCACCGGTTCTCCCAGGTTGTCCTTCACGTTTGACTTATACGAACAGCGAACATTTCTATCTCACTGTACTTCGGCTCGGCTTTTTAGTCTAGACTTGTCATCTTGGTCTCTCCTCCGCGTGTTCATCAACGCAGAATTGGTCTTCTGCTTCTGAGCACTATACTCAATGGGTTCATC
>AWVX01025111.1:0-10216 GCA_000500245.1 Cronartium ribicola 11-2
AAGTCCCAGAATTCCCTTGTGAAACACACATGTGAAACTCAAGTCACACTTTGACTCATTCCCTGGTTATGCTCTGGGTCAAACAAGTCCCAGAATACCCTCATAGTCCAAAAGTCTTTGATCACGTATTTTCACCTAGAAGTCTTGACATCTGAATTACCTGAAATCCTTGACACTTACTATAACACAACACTAAGGACTTGGCTTATATGCCTAAGGGCCTGTCTTGTGTCCTACAGTACATAGTTTTAACCTTAAGTGCTTATTTTAAGTCCTCAAGTACCCATGATATGTACATAGATACCTATTTAGGTGCCTATCCACCTTGTTTGTGTTCTGAACCAAGTGATCAAGAGATCCAGCTACATATCTAAAGTACAGTATCCATATTGTTGCAGTCCTCAAGACAATTAAAATGAGCAAAACAATTTTTGTTGGAAATATAAGCCTCTTCCAACTTAGGTATGAGCAGTACCAAGTTATCTCGTTGTACTTTCCACGGCCCCAAGATCAGGGACCCGGAAAAGAGACACTATATAGTGACCAAAAATCAAAGAAAGCTTTAGTTACCAAAAACATCAACACTCCTCAAGGCTTTCTTGGGGATTGCCCAGTAAGATTGGTGAAGTTTAACAAGCTTTTCAGCCTCAGATGGCCTTATTTTTTCAAATGCTTGCGCTCGCCTCTCTTGGTTGTAAAAATTGACATGATGATTATTTAGAGAAGAAAGTTGCTATGTAATTGAATTTTTAAAAATATGAAGAAGCGCGGAAAGGTCTCCAATAATAGATCAAGGACAGATAAAAGAATTCACAGTACAGTGGCATTTTTTTTTCTTTGAGGCAAGGGGCTGGGGCTAGGGCTGTGTCCAGTAGTACACGTTATTAATCCTATACTGTACAGTTCTACAAGAAAACCTGAGCCTTGAAATTTTTTTAGAAGGAGATATGTATAGATATATATATATAAATAACAATAAAAAAAACAGCCCAAATTTGGGACCGAGCCCAGTTGGGGCCAAGCTGTTGCACAGAGGTGCCTTCAGCGATTGTACATCCCATATCATCAGCTTCATGCTTCAGCTGTGCTGATGGGTGATAGATGATCCTTAGGCTCTTTGTATATGTAATCCATTACAAAGATAATATAAGAAAGAGTGAATTGAGAATATAAGCAAGAAAAAGGTCTAAGAGCACTTTTTCCTCCAAGTCCATGAGCAAGGCTCAGTGATGTCAAAAGGTACCTATAACTATAAAAATACCTAGGAGGTAAGCTTATACCTGGTTTTCTTAATTTTGCACATGTTGTATGCTTTCCTCAACATGTGTACTTGTTGCTACATCAGCCATGACTATGTAGCATCAATTTTTAGGCTTGGGTAATCTTTTAACTGACTAGTAGGTTGGCCAGGATCATGCCTAGGCTGACAGCCCAATTTTGGTCCAATCTGTCAGGATTTTCTTGGCTGAGAAGCTTTTGGAACATTTTTATGGGTCTAACAAGTCTCAAATAAATGTGAACCTGGGAAAGTGGAAAGATTCAACCTTGGTTTTATCAATTTTTGTTTTGAGTGGTAAATTTTGTTCAAGCTCTGACTTTTAACTTGAAAAAATCACCAGTTTCTTAATCTGAATCAGCTTCAATGAAATTGTCTCTGTCAATCAAATTGTATCCCAACACACCAAAAAAAATGCTTTGGTTTTTGGATTTGGTACAGCTGGTTTTCAGGAAGGTACAATATAATTTCATGATAAGTGTAAAAAGAATGATCCGATTCACATCTTTATTTGTCTATTATTCTGGTATCAAATGGTATTCTCATATCATGAAACCAGGTTTTGTAAGAGGCTGTTTGTTTTCAGGAATCAAATCTCTCAGTTTTTGTGTTCAAAAGAAATATGTATTCCATAAATGCTTCTATCACCTCATCTTCTTGTATGATTTCTTTATATTCTCTCTATCACCGCATCCTGGTTTGTTTGGGCATATATTTCCTGTATCCACTCTCACACATCAATAACAGATCATACATCACAACTCTGTTCCTCTTCCTTCTCATTCCTAATGGAAATCAAAGGACACCTATCAGAATATGGTATTTACTGTGTAAATCATACAAAAATCCATCAAATGATACCAGTTCACAACTACAGCCCCTCATATCTCTCTAAACCAGTACCTCTTCTCCTTGAGAAGCCATATAGCCACTTCCACACAAATTTTCAAGTCCCACACCTTTGTCATACATTTTTCTACCCTAATACAAAGATCCACCACTTATTTTCTATTACTGAACCTGGGATGACCAACCTAGCTAATTTGTTAAAAGATAAAAAAAACAAAAGTTTATTTCTACAAATATTTTGAACTACTTTAGCCCTTGAAGGCTTTAAAATGGACTGAGAAAATCTTATGTAACAATTATTTTGAATATCAATATTATCTAATGCAATTGTATAATTTTTTTTTATTCTACTTATAAACCTGCTTATATGCATCAATGCAAGTGTTTCTTTTTGTATAAATCTTTAAATTTAGCAACCTGTATTAGTGGTTTATTTTAAATATCTTAGAAGTTAGACTTTCCTGTAAACTAAAAAACTGTTGATAAAATGATTATTTTGGTATGTAATGATTAAATATACTTCAAAAAATAAGTTATATACAACTTTTTTTAAAGATGCCAACTTTGATTTCCTTTTTATATTAAAACTCCCTTTATCCAGCTCCTATCATAATTTTTCACTTTTTCCACCTTATAAACCCTTATTTCATGCTTTCCACCTCTACCAATACCTTGTATATTGTTCTCTAATATTCTATAATTGAAGAATAAGTCATATGTGCATACCATGCTCACACAACTGTCCCTCTTACTCTGGTTTTTGACTCAAGAAGGTGCCAATCCGTGGGCCCTTGGGCTGGTCCATGCCCTACTCAAAATCACTCATCCACAACACAGTCTTGGGTCTTCTTTAGCTCTTCTTTAGTGGATTTTGTTGAATTTTTTGTAGCACCAACCTTTTCAGTTCAAATCCTGAAAGAAGATTCCATCAGCATAGTCTACAAAATGTTTGTATCTTCTTTACCATCTGGGTTATTGATTGATTTCCATATTGGATCAGCTAGTGTTTTTTAGGATAGACCAAACCACATTGATGGCAAAGTGATGGATACAAAAATACTTCAGTTAAGCTACATCATTTAATGCTTATACAAAGCTTGTCAGCCCTTGAGCCCTTACCTACTGGTAAGAGCCAGAATCTCTTCATTACCAAATCAAAACCCAAAAATTAGAATAAAATTAAAATGATAATCATCTGAAGGTCTAGTATCAAGACTGAGCCTCCAACTAGTATCTGACTAGTTAATTTATCTGATAGGTCTAGTGTCAAAGCCCTAGTAAATGACAATAAACATTAGCCTTGCTATAATAAAGGATGATATAATACTTCTAGAGTCAAGTAAGCCTTGTATTCATAAATAAATGTACATGTGCTTACAATGACATGGAAACTCACAAATTGATCAAAAGAGCCAGAGAACCCCAATTATTCCAAGGAAAAAATGGTAAGAGCAGTACAACCCTGGTCCAACTTCTCAATAATTTTGTAGTCAAGTACCAGAAACATGTATCCTTGAATCTTGTCCAAAAGTCTGATTATGGATTCATGAAACCCAGACTTTGCATGTGTATCCAATCAAAACCAGGGTAGTTGGTTGATGAAACAAATGCTTGTGTACATCAACTCTAACTAGGTTAGTTGTTAATGCCACTGTACAGTTGTCTGACAACTTCTGGCTACTCTAAATATTAGAAGAAGGAAGTGTGAAAAACATAGCCTATTGTACGGACAAACTAGTTCAAAGACCTGTGACCCTAGACCAAATTTTGCAACAAGTACTCTTTGGCCAGATTGATACAGAAAAAGTATACTCTGGTCAGAAACCACTGTGAGTATACTGGGTCAAACTATGAACTAATAGGATTGTAGGTTTCCCAGAACCTCTATGGATAGAGGTCTTTCCACTGTGCCAGAGTTGGTTCCTGACCCAATAATACCATACCAACTTTCAACAGCCTAATAAACTCCCAACAAGTAATATTTCCCTTCTGGAAACTTAGAAACCACCACCATAATTGCATCACATCTGACCATGTGACACAACATCACATGCCCAGATGCGATGCAACAGGCTGTTTTCCAAGGTCCGTTTGTGAATTTCAAACAGTACTTCCAGTCTTGGTCCCCTTTTGTTCCATAGCCATGCTTATGTCAGTTTTGAAGTCTTCATGATTGGGAGTCTCTACAGTACCTTGGCCGGGATTCTGAGTGTCTTGTTCAGCCATAACCTGCACTGCCAAGCTCCTGAAATTCTCCACCATTTCACTCCTCTTCTTGTAAAGGATGGGAATTTTCATCACCAACTGGATTGTGCTTACCATTTCAATGATCCACATTATCTTGACACTGGTTTTGGAGCAATCCACTACACCTGTCACAGCTCCTGTTTACTAGTCACTGGCGGGCCAGGAAGGCCAGAAAATTCAGAGGAATATCAGAACACTATCCATTGTGTGGCCTGAAACACCAAGGACCCAGAATGTACAGTGAAGCTGTGGGATCTTCTCAATTCCAACCTTTGTTTCATGGGGAAAAAGGGGCACAGGAGTACTCAGAATAATGTTTGAGCTCAATTCAACAGAATCCTGCATATTCCAATCTGTATTGCCTGATTGCTTTATGCGCTTCTTGGTACTTCCATCCCTTGTGCACAATTCCTGTGTGGACATATGCAGCTCAACTGAATTTCAGTTCAATCTAAGTATTTAGTTGTGTGGTATTCCAGGTGACACATTGATGGTGATCTGATAGTTCTCTGAGCTCATGGTTTGTCCTGGCCTGCCAGTAACCAGTAAACAAGAGTTGTGTGCAGGGACATCACCACTGCAGACCTAAAAATATTAATTTTTGAGGATCTGGGACTATACAACAATGTTTTGTTGCAAAGTTGGGAAACTCTGCAGGCCCAGACTACTGCCTAAATGGATAAATTTTAAGGCGGATTTCGCCTGGTTTTTAACTATGATAGAACAGTGCCTGTTGACTTTTGAAATCGCCATACAGAAAAAAAAGTTGGACTTGACAAGCCTTCCAAAACATTTTCCCAGATAGGAAAAAAAGCCCAGAAAGGCAAGAAGTAGGACTGCGCTGAATTGTGCAGTGCTGTGGCCCCTTTCACTCTCCCTGATACAGCTTTTTTTCTGGACCTAAAACCAACCCAGCCAGTCATTGGTCCAGGTCAGCAGTGGTGATGCTCTAAGTGTGTTTGTAACATAATCCATTGCAAGATGTTAAGGTGCCACATTCAGAATAAAGATTTTGGAAAAGTAGAACAAAATGGGCTGTGAAAGCTTCATTCTCGAGGTTTAAACAGATGATCACAGTAAAATTATTGTGGTGAATTCTTTTTGCTGATGGGTTGAAGGAGATGAGGTGTCAGAAAATGTAGCTGTCCGTAGAACCCGTAAATTAAATTGTTTGCACTTTTTCTGCCTTCACAAATTTTTGCATTGAATTTGTAAGATGCTTGCCAACTTACCATAGTACATTCCCCCCCAAAAAATGTGTGTACATTTTGTAATTGCCCACCACAACCCCTAGAAAATCTGTTTTTTGTGCCAAAATGTACACATAAACCCAAATTAATAACGCTAAGGCATAATTGCCACCCTTTTTCAAATGGTTCACAATATTTGTGGGCCCATAACCCTTGGTGTACCACAAGGTACATCCAATAGTTCGCTTAGATGTGGCTCTACCATACCATTGTAATTGGGGTGCAGGGAATCATATTATATGCCAACTGACTAAAGCAAGCCTTGTACATGTGTTGGATGTTCATCTTGAGTGTGAAATAGTTTTGCAAAATCCATGATGCAAGGCCTGATGGGTTGATCATAGTAAGAAAGGAAATAAGGTTTAAAATTCCTTGGTCTGGGGAGGTTACACCTCATAAAAAATTATTCCCATATTTTTGCTTTATGTAAGACAACATCAAAACTTGCTATTTTTGATGAATAACATGTTCCATTGGAAGATATCTCAATCCTCATATTTTGGCCACAACTGTTACAACCCATGTGCATGGAGACTTAATCAATTATGCACCCCATTCTACCATACTGATTTTTGGAACTGATTGTGGACTCATGGGTACAAATTTAAAAATGTTTTGTGTATTGACAGACTTTCTGACATGGCCAATTTTGAACTGTAATGGTCTTGGATGTCAGTCAAGATGCTCTTGTGCAATGTATCACGTATTAGTTGAACAGTTGAATTGGGAATTTGATGTTTGAGGTTCGCATTTTTTTATTGTTGTAGAAAACAATTCCTGGAATAGAAGGAGCATGTGAAGAATCTCACTTTCTTCCCAACATTTAGCCAAAGAAAAACAATCTTGTAGATTGGTAAGCAGTATGCAGAGATATGTAAGTACAAAAATCATGTAATGCAGGGGTGGGGTCCAAGTGTACGTAAAATGTTTGGAGGGGACTGTACTTGTTATTCAACTTGTTCATAAATCACTGCCCTTTTTGGAGTGCAAAAGTGAAGAGAAACAGTATGCTAAGGATCTCACATTGGCTGGTGTTTACTCTTGTTTACCCCTGTGTCTAGCCTGGCTCCTATCCGTGGGATTGACGAAACTTGATACATTTTTTGTCATAGGCGTTGAGAGGCAGGGTCCAAATTTATTACGCACCTGCATCATCGGATCCGAGTAGACTTCTCGGGCCCGTTTTCTCAGCTTTACACAGCAAACTGAATTGAGACCCAATTAAACTCCATATCATAGCACCACACTATGAAATAGACAAAAAACTCCCGGAATATGTATTCCTTTGACGTCAAGATGTTAAGCATAAAATTGGTTGGCATATCAAATTCCATCGAGTAAATCCATCAATGTTTTGTGTTCAAACACAGGCAAAGTAAGATCAAGAAAAAAAAAGCACTGATACTGGCTATAATATGTTACAAAGCTAGCAGGATAATGGGGCATATAGTATAAAGCAACACGGAGTTGGGGATCTTACTTACTGGGATACATGGATATTGGAAGTGGGCGGGGCTTGACTTTACAAAGTTCACGTTAAAAAATAATGTAGAAAAAACTGAACTACGCCTACTGCTTCCGAGCTACAAGTGTTGATTTGGGACTTAGAAGGAGAAGTCATTCAAAGCCGGAAAAAGGAGTTTTTTCACGAGTTACGGACATCAGAGACTGCGTAAGGTGGCCAGGGGCGAGTGAGACGTGGGGACCAAGTGAGACTGTGTGGTGATAAGGTGAACTCGGATGATCGGGCACTCAGTCTGCTCGGGCTACTAATTGGGCTGAAGCCGGTTTGGACGCTGCGACCATCCGAGCTCATATCCGAGTCTTCATCTGCGCAAAGAATGAAGGCAAGACATCCCTTCTTGACCGGCGAAGGGCTTTTGGGTGGTGCCAACCACTCAGAAATCGAAGGTATCCCGACTCGTTTGAGGGTAGGACCCGACGGCGTGACAGGCGAATGGAGTGTAAGGTGGGACATTTCCCTTCGGTCAGTGCGAATCGATGGTGGAGGCGTTTTACGGCCTCGGATGCTTCGGATCGTGCGGAAATGATTGAGATTGAACCGCTGCTCATGATCTTCATACCCACTGTCCACATAGTGGAAATCTTCTTGTTTCACAAATACTTGTTCAATCCTGGCTTGTTTGCGGGGAGATGTCAGGGGTGTGCGGTCCTCGTGGTCGTTTTCTTCATCAAGTTTGCGTTTGTGAGTTTGATGTCGGAGCGCCTGAGGCCCGAAAGAATTCGAGAGCTGTGGAATTTGAATGTGGTCGCTAATAGGTTTGATAACACTCGAAGGCTTTGGTGCAGAAGAGCATGCCTTATCCACGGAGGACGCACTCAATACCGGTGTAGGTTGAAGCGAGTGGAGGTCAACTTGATCTGGGTTCGCGCTCAAAACATGCAAGATTTGAATGATTTCGGGCGACTTGTAGAGCGATGTATTGGCAGAAACGTGTGATTGGAAGAGCCGTTCTACTTTGAGACGAGCGTATTCTAAGCGTGAACAATAAACCTGAATGTATTTTGAACAAAGTCAGTACCTGAAAAATAGCTCAGCACGAGGAAAAGTCTGACTACTAACCTGGACAGTCCGAAGGCTTACACCAGTTTGTTTGATCCCGGTCGATTTGTCCTTGGGACGAGCACCACCGGGAAGAACTGACTCCCTGAGCCAAAGCGACACCCGCACAGACTCGATTGGCCAGCACGGAATTTTATTGATAAGACAGAAGTTGCGATATCGTTTGAGGGTGTGCAGGTGAGGATCCGGTTTGTATTTGCGCTTTGTCATCTTTTGGGGAGTAGTTGGCGGCGATTCGGCGGCGTAAGCATCAAGATCGCGTGCTCGAGCTGTCGTGACGATAGTCATGGCTTCTTCAGCCTTATCATCTATGATAAGATCGATGAATGAGTATGGTACAATGGCTCAAAAGTCTTGGGCGGAAGATGGCTCACCACCAGAGTCGTTACGTATCCAGGTCAAAACTCGATCGCGCTCAGTCTCAGAGACTTTTGGAGTGTGATCGTCCGTGACCGATTCCGGCAGAATTCCCAACCTTTGTTCAAGATTATCTCTCTCGCACGGAAGGCCTTGCAAAATCTCTTGAATTAACGGACTTTGCATCAAGTGACCGCCCGTGTGGCTATGAGCGAATAAATGGCTAGTCTTGACGCGACAAGACTCCAGGGTTGTGACATAGCATCTGACTGTGAAAGTAGATGGGAGACAGGGAAAAGATATAGGATAGATCAGTCCTGGGGGTGATCAGGAATCCAAATGATGTGATGAAACGACTGTGAAGGCGATGAGCCATAGAAATATACCTGTTTTTTTTAGTGGTTTCATGCGACTGTTCTTGATGGCTGAAATAACGTCGTGTTGAAGCCAAATACTGACTTTGAAATGATCTATCGGCCAAGCAACCAACTCGACGGAACGGCAAAAATCAAGATATCGATCAAGCAGATAGACGAGGCGGTCGAAAGTCGACCCCTTTTGCTCTTCAAGACTACAACTCTTGGGCGCAATTTGGGAATGTCTTCCATAGACTGTAAGGTTACGAGCCTGATGGTTTCGTTCGGGGGTCGCACCAACACCTACAAAGCAAACGGGGTACCAAGTGGATATTAAGATAGATGTGAGCATTGAGCAAATTAAAGGAGCGCTGAAACAATAAGTAAACGAGCCAGGGGAAATCCACCAACAGTTTGCGACATCGTTCAAAACCGAAATGATTTTCTTCTCGTGTTTGATGAGGGAATTAACAGAAGTAATGGCGGATAAAATGTCACGTGGCGTAGACTCTTTACAATGACCAGATTGTGAGGTAAGAGAAGATGTCAAGGTTGACGGAGCTAGTCCGTTTCGTGAATCATTTTGGTTCGTGATTATCATAGCGTTACTGGCGTTATAAACGTTAAAACTTTGCGGAGCGAGCCAAGATGGGGAAATACAAGGAAAAACTGATGGCTAGCCTTCAGACGTCGATCAAGACAAGATGAGGAGAGGATGAGGGGTGCTACCGCAAGTTGCGGGAGTTGGAGGTCGTAGTTATACAAACACGCGCCGTAGAACATGTATCATCTTTTAACGCAACACAACAACCACGGAAGCTCACAAACAACAACGCCGGCAACCCTGGAAGTAATATCAATTTCGAACCTCTTGACATGCCACACAAACACTTGTATAGTCCGAAGAGATTGGTGACCGGATCAGTGAGAAGTTTCGTCTAGTTAATTGATGAATGGCAGCTCCCGAATCGCTCTTCGCTTTCCTCGGCCCTGAACGACCCAAATCAACCCAAGCGCGATGGTATATGACATTGGATTTTGAGAGAGGCTCTTCAATCCAGCTGAGAATTGTAATGACTCTAGTACTATGTCTCTTACATATGCACGTCCGGGACGTGTAGATATGCTTATAAACTTATAATGATTTCGCGAGAACGTAGGAACGAGAACGTAAGAAATGATCAATTATAATAACAAGATGTTTCGATAAGGAAAGAGAGAAACAGAACTATCAACAATATGAGACACATATATACAAGTTCAGTAATATCTATAGAAGACAATGGTTTTTCCCTTA
>AWVX01025299.1:0-13752 GCA_000500245.1 Cronartium ribicola 11-2
AGAAAAAAAGAAAGAAGTGTATTATGGATCTCTCTTCTTCTCTGCTCAGACTCAGCTTGTTTTTTTTTCTCTTCCTAGGTGTTATTAGCCAGGAAAAAAGAGAAATCAAGGTGGGGGGGTAAGCCAGATCATTTCCTGATTTAATAAATATACCCAAAAATACTTTTTAGTTCCCATTATTCCAAGCTAACAGGAGATTCCATTCAGAATCACATTCTATCTTCAAAGTACTATTGGAATTATGAATCAACCTTTGCACAGTGATGTATGATGTAAAGATCCAGGTGGGTACCAACTTCATGTACTACATACAGTACCAAATCTGGGTGGGTGAGATTCAAATTTTGAAATTTGAATCCAAGCTTTTGTACTCCTCCACAGTAAGAGGAGGAAGGTTGGGATAGAGTTCCTTCCTATACAAGTAGAGGAAGACACTGTTGAGCAGGAACATACAGGCTTACATTGTCCTCTACTCTATGTACAGTGGAGGAAAGAAGATAAGAGCTTGCTTTCTCCTCTTGTCTACTTCAGAGGACAAGTGAGCACTTCAATTCTAAATTTGTGGATGTGTGAGGTGTGTTGTCAGCCTGGGCATACTTTAGACACACCGAAGATCATCTGCAGTGGTGGGCACCCAAATCTGAGCCTCCATCACTAATTCTAGAGGTCTGTCAAACACTCAGGGTGCAACAGTTTGTCCTGTTTTCCTAGACATGTGGTATGGGTAATGGCTGATAGTTACACTGCTTGATTAAGGTGTGGACCCATCATTTTACAAACACTTTGAGGTGTGGTACATGTGTGTTTATTGCTTGGATCAGGATCACAGGAGGCACATCATGGTGCTGAGTTCCATGGCCGGCTAAAGAGTGAGCAAAGAAAGTGTAGCTACACATACACACACTGTAGTGTATAGTCAAAAGTTTTTCCATTAGGGGAAAACTTCTCCTCTCCTGTATTACCACTCAACAGCACACCCTTTCTCTCTCACACACCTGCTATCAAAATCCAAAAATTTCCACCTCCAGAAAAAAAAAAAAAACTTTCTCTCATCTCCCACCCACCCCAGAATAACACTTTAAGAGGTATAAAGCCCGCAACAGGAGTAAAAGAGTGTAAGAGGGAATATTGCATAAAGTTTGGGATTGTCTCACCCATTAATCTAATGTTACAATGAAGAGTCAAAACCTGGTTTGGTACAAAGTATACCAAACCCTTCCTTGGCCACTACCCCACTTGTGGTTGTTTTTTCACCTCTAAAGAGGCAAAAAGGAAGTTCCTTGAGGGACACTGTGATTGATAAACACAAGAGACTTGTGTTGTCACCAATCCCACAAGTTCCCCACCTCACAGACAACCCTCTTGAGGTGCCTCATATGGAGTGGGTATGGAGGCTTTGCCACTATTTCCTCAAAATTTGGAGGTAGGTAACCTTTGGAATTATTTATAAGCAATAGGGACTGCCACTGGACAGGTTTTTTTTTTTTTTTGGTAATATTTGAGGGCTGAACTCCAAAATTTAGGATAGAATTCAATCACTTCCAATTCTCTAAATTGTACCCATAACTCACAAAAAAGTCTTACATATGTTATATGTAAACCTTGCAATATAACCTAGGTAGCCACCAGAGAATAACCATAAAAATTATTTTTTTATGGTAAAGAGTTTTTGAAGAGCATGATTTTTATAGTTTCCTTCATTTATTCCAAGCTATATCCCTATGTTTTTTTTTGATTCATTTTTATTTTATTTTATGTTTCTTAGTTTATGTTATGGGAGTATCTATATTCTTTGTTACATGCTCAGCCTGAGTCATGAGTGCTTGTAGTGACCAAGGGAAGTTCCATGTAAACAGAGCAAGATGACCAGTTTTGTTGAGTAAGAGGATTGGGAGCCTCCTATTTGACCATGGATCTAAGTTAAACTATTAACTCACAGGGCCTCTCTGGTACTAGGATATTTGGTTTTTAGGAGATGTGTTTTTGGAATTCTCTTGCATAATCTACTCACAACCTGATTCCTGGATTGGTAATCTGGTTTGATGGGAGATCTCTGTGTGTGTAGGATTGGACTTTATATGCCACATTGAGTGGATTTTAATATGTTGTAGTTGAAAATATTATTCAAGAGAAATATCTCTTTTTCCAGGCTGGTCATTTTCTCAAGTGTTTATCTATCTTGATCTGTTTCAAGTCTATCCTTCACATCTATAAAATCTGGGGTTTTACTCAAGTTTTTTTTTCTTTCTCCTCATCTCAAATAATGAATCATATTTTTTTCATCTACATCATCAATCAAACAACTCAACCAATACTCAACCTTACCTTTTTGTTTTTTAGTGTTCCAAATATTATTTAGCTTGGTTTGTATTATTTTACTTGCCACTCACATAATAAAATCCAAGGCAAACATGATAGCAGTGCTGCTGCCACACACAAACAAGGAGAGTTCAGGGGATACAGTGTCTTTTGAATGGAAATACCTACAGAGTCTGGGTGAAAGGCAGTAAGTTCTGGTAGCACACAGTATTGAATAATATAATGGATAAAACAGATATATAAGTCGTAATTTAAAAGTTGTACTTATAAAGTTATGGCATAATAATAAAAATTCTTAGATTGAGAATTCTCCTTTCTGAATTTGGTGCTGAAGAACTGCTTAAGCTAGATTGATGCATGATGGATTTCTTTCATTCTATTTCTCTGTATCAATTTTTTTTTAATTTTTTTTTCACTGGATCTTTTTCATTTGCAATCCACAGAATCTTGTAAACCTGTCAGATAAAACATGACAAGTTCTTCCATGGTGCCCATTTTCCGGGCCCATGAAATTGGGGGGCATGGACAGTAAAAAGGGGTGCCTTTGTACCCTTCACAGCCCCCAGTGTTGAGGGATCAGCCAATGGACACTGTGTTCTGTCCTTTTTTGGCCTGTTTAAGAATTGTGGATCTAGAATTTTCCCACAATGTGCTGCCTTGATTTAAAACCAACTTTCCCCATGTGAGGGGATGGATGACAGAAAGCTTGGAGATTTGGCCTTGGGGTCTTGACTTTTGCTTCTTTAACTTCAGCACTAGTGGTACTGTAGGCTTGTGGACTTTTTTTTTATCTATTACTCAGTCAAAACCTGTCCACCAGTGAAATGGATTGTGAGCTTTTCTTTTGTTGGCCTGTGGCAGAGTGCATCCAAAATACCACCAGGACTCAAAATTTGTCTTCCAATTCCTAAAGCCTGTGTGGTAGGCACAGGTGTCAAACCTGAGCCTAAATATGCCATGGACTAACAAGGAAATTATGACTTGTATCTAGTTTCCAGAGTAAAAAAAAGCAGTCTACTTATTAAATGCACCTTATCATTTCATGAATAGATTCTACTCCCAAAACAACCCATAGTAACATATTACACTTTTTATAATAAAATTTTAATTAGTACTGTAACATGTATGTATAAGATGTTACAATAGCTACTATATGTTACCTATTAGTAACTTATAGGATAACATTCCAGAAATGGATTCTATGGGTAAAATAGCCTAAAGTGTTCTGCTAAAGTTTAATCTTAACCCTAGTTATAATTACATTACTTATCATGTAACCAAATATTGAACAAATAGATCTGCTTCTATTCACATGTGAATAACTATTGTAGTTTTAGAATTATAAGAAAACTGATGAAATTTTTGTTAATCAGAGCTATCATGAGCTTCAAGAAAATTTGAATAAATGAACTGACCTCTCTTTTTCCTAGTATCAAAGTCATACATGCTATACCAGCTGTACACTCTCAAGTACTATCATTGATCCTTCTTGGCTCAAACAGCAGGATAAATCAGTACATATGTGTACATGTTTGATTACCAAAGATAATTGACATCAAAGTGCTTGGAAAAACCTCCAGCTTTATGGAAAGCTTTCTTGGCCACTAGATCCTCAAGGTGGGAAGTACATATTGCCTAACTCCATGATATTCTCCGGTTCTGTCAACTGGAAGGCTCAACTACAGTGACTGAAGCCGATAACTACAAGGGAACAAGGAATCTGTAGGCCTCTGGAAAGTGAAAGTAATATCCTTTCCTCTTGTGGAAAGTCCATAATCATCACATCAACCCTTGAATTAAGACTAAAATACTTTCAAGTATTTTACTCAAAATCACTGCCAACATAATTGTCTTGGACAACTGCTTCCAAGCAGTACTTGGATGCCTTCAGGCTAATCCAACAACACTGGCCTGGGCCAGAAGGTCAGCACACACTCTGCAACTGGCTTAGGTGAAGGAGTGTGGAGATGACAGAAGAAAAGCTTGTATTCATTGCAATGAGAGAAAAGCGAAAAAAAAAAAACGACAAAAAGACTCACCTGGGGCAGAAGGTCAGCACACACTCTGGAACTGGTTTAGGTGAAGGAGTGTGGAGATAGAAGATGGAAGTCTTGTATGAAAAAAGGTTTCCTACCCAGTTTAGCTTGGCACTGACATCCAAGTACTACTCAGATTCTGGAATCCAAGCCAATAATATTGACAGTGCATGTGTCAGGGTTAGTGTACTCTGAGATGCCAAATGAGGTCTTATTCTCAAGATTACACTAACTCTGAGCACTCGTAAATATTTAACAAGTCAACTAAGACTTACTTAAATAGTTATAAAGCACAAAAATCAAGTGAAAGAGGTGAAGCTAGCTTCAAAGGGGCCCCAAGGCAAGGTAGTATTCAAAGATGGATGTAAAAGATGGGTAGCTTCAGCTTCTAAGATGATTAGACATCTTTTAACTTGTAAGTAAGTTAAAAGATTGATTGGTAAAAGTAAGATGTAATATATTGAATTGATGTAAAAGTTAAAAGCTAAGGAAAAAGAGAAAACAACAAGCAGCCAGAGGGCTGTATATATAGTCACAGCTGAGGAGGAACTCTGTACAAGCTTGACTCAAAAAAGACAGAGATGAACACTGACAACAAGAGAAGATTCTGTGAACAAAGATGAAAAGAAAGACAATTGACCAAATCCAGACATTCTTTTTGGTGGATTCCTCCTTTGTACAAGCATTCTTCATAAACATGATAGGGAACTATGCTAACGTATCAAAAAGCTATGTTGACATGCTAGGACAGTGGTTTCCTGAGAAAGTCTTCTGGCTGACAGCATGTTGCTCTCAATACTGCAAGGAGGATTACTAGAGTTGTCTGTCTCTTTTCTAGAATTTTTCAGTTATGGACAACCATCTTTCTGAGCTATTTTCTTGATAAATTTTTGTGGCTAACTCTTTATATTCTCTAGTCACAGTGCCTGTTGAGACAGCCCTCAACGTTGGGGGCCTTTGAGGGTACCAAGGCACCCCTGAATTTGGGGGCCTTCCAGACAGGCACAGTGATTACATCCACTACTTCAAACTCTCAACAAAAAGGAGCTCTAGAAGCAAAAAAGAACAAGTTCTATTTGTCAACTTCAATTATAAGGGTCAGTGATGAGCAATTGAAAGTTTACCCTGAATTATTTTGGGCCTGTTATAATCTGATAAGGCCTATATTTTGTGGTTATATCCTCTATTTTCAAAGTTCTGTAGTACCTAGTCTTATTTTTGTGGTTATTACACCCTTATTTTAAGAGCTAGGCTGATGGCAAAAGCTATTCTGGATCAAAGCTTGTTGGAAAGTCTAAAAACGGGTTTTTCTTCTTGAAATTCAGGTTCAAAGTGGCTAGAATTACAGAAGAGTCTGTTTCTTGTTCTAAGACCGATTGTATGGAACTTACTTACATCCCAGGATAAAAACTTTGACTTGGCAATAAATCTTTAAGAAGTGGAGAAACTGTAAATATACGTGGAACTGGCTAGATGACTGATAGGTGGTTATATGATAGAGATATGAGTTCTCTACACTACTCCTGACCTGTAAGGGTATGGAACTGACCTAGATGACGTGACACTGATTAGAATGAAAAGAGATGAGTTAAAGAGTGAGAAAACAAAGTGACACTGCAGAATCAAGTTAAGTACCTAAAAGGATACAGCACGAAAGATGGGATCAGGAGGGGTGAGCTAATTGTGCTCGTGATCTGGGAATGAAGATGAGCTAATTAAAGTTATAGTCAGAGATAAGCTTAGGATTTGAATAAGGAATGTTTGGATGAGGTAGGGCTTTGGGGTAGGGGTACGTACGTGTTCTCTTTCCGCAGATGAGGAAAGATGGGAGAGTGGAAGTTTATTTGATGGGAATTTTGAGCCTTCTACAAGGCTTTTTCTCTCATGTTTGTATTTGATCTGTATTGTCGATTGGACTGCAACAGAAACTTGCTAAACCTAAATCTTTATCACCTTAGCAAATGCAATGCAAGAAGGGCCACGATTTGGTTGCCAAAACCACCTGACAAAGTTCTACAACCCCCTCCCCATCATCAAGCAGTTGCACCAAGATCCAAAGTTTATGTAACTTTTCACCTCAAGAGACACTTCCACTGAATCTAATATATACGCTTGTGTGGATTCTGGCCAACCCTTCCAGGCGAAAGAATGTGATCATATTTCATATATAGAAGAGATTCTTCCTCTGTATTTTTGATAGTGTCCATTCACTTCTTATTTACATTTTCGGGTTTTTGTCAAAGTAAAAAGCGTTTATCAATTTTGTGACCCAGAGAGCAGAGATTTAATACTTTTGAACCACTTTGTCTGTTCCAAGTATTGGCCAGACTACAATATGAAAGAACTGTAGGCAAATCTATTACACAAGAAATATGACCACATCAATCACCCTTGGACCCAAGATATCTGAAAAAACCGTGTTATAGACAAATCCCAAGCAAGACGATTATATGAAAGTTTTCGGAAAGACAAGTAATGACTGTTCGTTTGTTTTCCTTCAGAAAACAAGAATTGGGTTAACCGGGTTCGGTATCGTCTTGGTTTTCAGTTGTGATACCACTACAGAGTGCACGGTTTGCTTCGGGCTCTTCAAATGTTGCAAGTACTTTGGGCTGCATCACAAAGACTCCAGCAAATCCGGCGGCTAGATGCCTAGATAAAGTGGAAATATTTGAGGAAGAGGTCAATGAAAAAAATGGAGAAATACACTAATCAAAAGATTCATGGAGAAGACGAACCATCCAAGATGACAATGAATTATCCAGCAACCCGCCTGGGTTTTCGATAGAAAGAAGGAAATAGATAGGAGCATGTCAGCAAAAGGGCTACGTGATACCCAAAACCCTCTTAACATGGTGAAAATTCGAGAGTGGCTCAATTATCCGTGGATGACTTAGGTCAAGCTTCGACTCACGTTATTTGCAAAAACACGTACTGGTGGAATAGAGATAAGTTTATAGGCAATTCAACATTAGAAATGTATTACGGCTTGATGTTCCAAAACAATGCACAATTTCACTACTTACTGACGGCGTGGGTGCCTCCACCTATCACATAGGTGTCTCTTCGAGTAGGATTGGTTATGTTGTAGGAGAGACTTCGGGCAGCCTCCTCAGTCAAAGCACCTGTACCTCTTCCAATGATGTGAGAATCGACGCCATGGAGATGATAACTGTGGTCAATCCCCTTGTCCAGATTGTTGATGATTATGTCGTACCACCCTAACTCTTCGAGTGTGTGAGTGGCGACCTCGGACTGGTTTAAGAAACCGCGACCACCTTTCAGCATTTGCGGTAGTACAGGCTTGTGAGTGTACGCTGATCAATGTATCGTGTTTATGAAAGATATACGTATTGATGATCAGTACATGGAAACAACTCTCTTGATACAGAAAATGTAGTACCCTTTACTCACTTTTCCATGTTGTGGAATTTGTCGAATTGGAGGTGCTTACGAAAAATCTTCCTAAAGTTTGTGTTTTTGTGGAGTTTGTTGGATCCTGTTGTATGATCGTACCGAAACTTGTGTTGACGACTCTCTAAAAATGCATTCGGTGTTCAAGGCTCTATCAATCTGGTTGAAGTACAAGAATAAACTTAAAAGCAACTGACTATACCAAGGACTTTATCAGGAATTATCTGGGGGATCAGCGGAGGAAGATCGCTGTTGATATCAAGGCATGGTCCCCCGATAGGATCCGTCCAATCTTGTGTGTTGGGATTATTTTTAGTGGAGCAGCCACACTTTGTTTTTTGTTTTTTTGGTACCACTTTGACCACTGCCATTGCACTGCCTGCTCGTCCCGTTAATCCAGGAGCAACTGTTAAAACAAAAGTCACGAATGAGCTCGCTTGCAAGAGCTTCTGGGTGGAATCTCTAAGCTGGAGACATTGAAAAAATGTGTAAACTCTTACCCCATGCAACTAGAAAATTACACGATCGTGAATGAAGCCAGTCAGAATTCGGTAATATTGTTTTTTTTTTTGAGAAGCAGTAAAAACTCACAGCAATCAGTATCCATCACCGCCCTTAGGTTGAAAGATGAGCCAACTGTATCATTAGCAGTGTCCAGTATCACGCTATATCTATTGTTTATACAGGGTCAATTTTTGAGTCATTCGGTTCAATCTGATCTTTACGATGGCTCTTACCTTTGTCCATTGTGAATAGGCAATCGATGAACTTGAGAGGGACCTCTCACACCTGTTGCATCAGCTTCTGTCAAATTCAAGGTGTGTCCATCTGCGGAGAATCGAAAGAGTGCATGCGTTCCGCCTTGGATCAACCGTATCCTGGTCTTTTCATTTGGCGCCACCCTCAATTCTAACGTCTTGTTTTGTTGGTTGCAAGTTGAATTGGCTTCGGCAAGTGAACAATTGAAGTAGCCTATTCCATTAATCAAAGCTACAATATTGAAAGCAAAAGTCACTTTACAAATCAAGGTGGGAAACTACACGAAACTAGTTGAGCATAAGATCAATTTCACTGACCAGAGTTTGGCGACGGTGCTGCTAGAGATCCGTGATATCCTGCCGCAGATAGTTGACCGTCCAAGATTGTTGTACTTAAGCTATTGATGAGAGGCGCAACGCTTGCATCAGCATGAATTTGCGTGTTTGAAAGAGTGAGTTTGGACATACTTGTGATACCAGTCACTGTGGTTTCAACCACGTTCATTCAGCTGCCATCCTTTAAACATGTTTCATGGTAGGACAAATATATAGTTCGACTTACTTGACTATCAACACTATATCATTGTCAAAGTCTATTCCCCTTTTCAATGGGTCGTTAGGGGAATGGACAATCAAAGGACCCATTATGCCATCTGCCGCAAGGTTCTGGGCATGAGCCTAATGGCGAGGATATAAGCCATGTGTGGGAAATCATGATTTCAGAATCAAAATTTTCAGTGTTTAAATCACCGCCGGAAGAATGAGAGATTTTGGATGCTTACATGATACCCTGAATCATCATGAAGATGAGGAGATGATGCAAGCCCATAGTCAGTCAGCGGGAAGAATGCAAATAAAACTCATGGTCAGAGGTGAAAAGATGAGTTGATCAAAACGCACAGAAGGTTCCGAACTGGCCGTTGATTTGAAAAGAGTATTTGAATGAAGTGCCAGCTGGAATGGGGCATTGTGTAACGCCTGCGAGAAAGGGAAAAACAAAAAGGCGCAGGAAGCTTAGTCATTCATCTTACCCCGCTATTCGTACATTCTTGTGCTCCTCTGTAGGTGGCAAGTCTTACCTGTAACTCCGTCCATCTACACGATGTAGCACAAAAGTATGAGTTGATGCACAAATTAACACTCCTCATCAATAAAACCCGGAGCAAGAAATTGTGTGACTTGCCCAAGGTGATCCATTCTGCCAGATACCATGCCAATGTATTGATACGGGTAGGTTGAGTTGGTTCTTGACGAGGATCTTTAGCGTGTCTCCCTACGGAAGTCATGAAGGTCGGCTTTTATTCTAGTCACTTTGCCAAATTTTTCCAGTCGGTCACTCACGTCGTTTGCTTCAATCAACGGGCCGGGAAATTGCCCATTGATAACCAGTACTGGCCTAGAATCAAACATGATATATTCAGTTTAATTTGGTTTGATAGAAGAAGTAGAGAGTTATATATGAGAGGTATGATACCTTTCGTAGCCATCCATGGCGGCTGTTTGGTTGGTGATTTCGAAGACATAATGGCGAGTTCTCGGTCGTGAAGTGATTTTGAATCTCGGGCTTAGATGCAATTCCTTAGAGTTCACTTTTACTTTCACATCCGACGTGCTTGTTTGATTGTTGATGACCTGCGTTTCCTGAGTAAAAGAGGTATGTTCCTCGTGTTCTGTCACTTGAACTTCACTGGATACTTCCTGCCTAAAACATACCGAAAACCGCGTGCCAAAGGTCAGGAGTCCCAATAAAACCACTTTGAAATTTGGCAAGACCATTATAGACTGATCATCGATGTAGGCTAGAACAAGAGGCAGGGGGGCAATGAAAAGGCAAATTTGACACAACAAACAGATGATGCAAGGAGAGTAAGGTAGAAGTGGATATAATATACACAATGAAAGAACTCAATTTTGAGCTGTGGGAATACCGATGAGTAAGGACAAGTGGAGCGCTCGAAAGTAAAATAATGCTTTACATCCATCCGCGGATGAGCGGGCCATTTATAATGGAGAAGAGGTAAGCGGTTGCGAAGAAGTGTTAAAACAATGCAGCCATCAAAAAAAATACCTCAAATGTTTCCAAACCGCGATTTTTACGAGACACGGGGTCAGATCATCCAAGGTGTCTTGGGTAGCATAGCCCTCTGCTTCAACGTTCTTCGCAAATCGAATAAAAGTTGGAACAGTTGACCTCAAACGTCTCGCGGTTGCGTGGTGCGCTAGGAAGTTGAAGAGAATAGTATGTAGCTCGCAACCTGCAGGAGTGGGCGGGCATGTTATACAGAGTTGCTACCTGGTTTTCTCGAAAACCTGTTGTTTCGACAAGTCCTGCGTTAGCTCTCCTATCTTGGAGGCGTAGACGCCCGTAAACCTACTTTGCCGGCGGAGGGATCCAGTAGTTTCGCTGTCGAGAGGCCGGTCGCACTGACTGAGCCCCGCGGTTCCGCGCTCTGTCGCAACACGCGTAGAGCGCGAAGGAAGTCGAAAGGTCCGGAAGCTATGCAAATCTCTAGCGCCGACTCCATGACTACGAAGCTAATTTGCGTCCCGCTAAATTCCATGCTTGAGCTGTGTAGGAGCAGACAGGTAGGTCTCTCTCCTCTCGCTTCTCTCACTTGCGCGCCTGGTCCGTTGGGAAGTTCCCGTTAAGATGGATGAAGACGGGATGGACCGAGCCGGAGGAGAGAAGGAATAGAGCTACACGTACACGCATATGCTACTAGTGTGTCTCTGTACTGTAACCCCATATCTCAACAAGCTTCAGCCAGTAGCCAGCCATCCATCGACCTCGGTTGCGAACACGCACCTTATGTAATCACGTTACTGTGGGTCGTACAGCACTGCCCTCCAACTTGTGGTGAAGGGGAAAAGCGAGTTTCATCAAATTCATTTACCAGACTTTAATTTTCCCGGGCGACGATGCGGTCAGTCGAAGGCTAGAAGTTGATGATGTCAAAATTCAGCAGACTAGGTGACGTTTAGCAGAGTTCTTGATCGGCGAAAAAAAAAAAAAAAACCATTTTGCAACTTGCAGTTCCCTCCAAATTGTTACATACATCCTTCGAGGTCTCACTTGAACCTTAATAATATTACCGCACTCAACCAGTCTCACACACGTTTGATGAGATTTGGAGTAGCCGAATATGAGGCAAAAATTTGCATAAAGCCTCAAAGTGAATTCCGTAAATTTCAAAAGATGTAGCATGCTTCATGTTTTGTAGAGGATGACACACCAACCTTAACTGAGGATGAATTCCAGAATTATCGTGCCTATAGACATTTTCCTCTCATTTTCTTTTTTTTTTTTTTTTGCTACTAAGGACAATTTACTTCCTATTATTGACCTGAAGATTGTGTTCTCTTTCCATTATCACGTTTTGGTAAAGACATGGATATTGGTATGTGTACCTAAAGTTGATATCCTACAAATCATTGCATTGGCGGATCTAAAAATAATAACTATCAAGTTATGAGTGCAAAAGCGATCGCAAGCTATTTACAAATCATCTCCTTGGGGTTATGGGCTGTCCCTTACAGGAGCTTACATGTTGAGATGTTGCACTGTGTAGTATAAGCCTAGTGGCTTTGAATGCTTGTACTGGGAAGCTGTGTCTGATACCTGGGATGCGTGCAGGGTGGAAGGTGCTCTCTTTCCTCACCTTTCCGCCTGGGCACTTGACTGCACGCATCCCAGCCTGCACCTGCTCATCAGGTTATGAGACTCGGCAGCTCCCGCGGGGTTCACTGAAGTCTATCAAACTGTAAAGTCTGATGGTCCGGTCAACGCGCTAACCTCAATTCAGACCTCCACGAGAAAGAACCCTGCCAAGGTCCGGCGAGCAGTCTGAAGAAACACACACTGTCCACTTCAGGCGAATACAAATCGACCGCCTCCAAGAACCGGCTTTCCATGCCAGGCTTCGAAAAACTCGGCGCCGCAGGTTTCAACACTACACTGCCACCGTGTCTGCCTCGGATACTCTCCTGAGAAGTTTTCTCGCAGGAGAGCATCCGAGGCAAATCCAAGGGCAGTGCTATCAGAATAATAGCTCAATTGTAGCAGGGGGCTACCTCCGTTCTTCGTGCATTCTCAAGCCATCCTTCCTTATCTTCTTCTATCTAGGGTTCCTGCCCCACGTATTTTATCTTGGACAACGACAAGGCTATGTACTTCTTCGATGGTGATTGATGACATTTCATCACGAACCAAGTGTACCTTTTTTTTCCTAACTCGCCATCATGACTAATGGCTCGTTACAGTTGTACCTTTTATACTTTGTATGTCTTGTTACGTCTCTATGAACAGAGCCCTGTCCTCTTGTAAGAAGCGAATCTCATCTTTTACTCAGGCTTATTTAATTACTCAATATATCACCCATTGTTTTCAATTACTTCTTTACGCATTTGCGATCTTTTCTCTATCTATTTATCTTGAATCAATACCATTCTCTGTTGATCTGTGATTCGAAGAACCACACTTGTCCCTCGTGTTCTTCTTCGCCCTTAAAGCATATTCCTTGATCACTCCACTCAATTAGGTCCTCATAAGTAAGTAACATACCTATAAGCTGGTCCCTGTTACACAATGAAGTCTTTCCCTGTGTTAAGCCTACATAGTTGAATCCCCTAAGGTTTCGATTCAGTTTGTCTTAATTAACCCCCACACTATCCAAAACCCAAGTTTTTCAAAGTGATGGAATTATTGACTAGAACAAATCCTTAATATAGTATTGAAAAAGTCAAGGCTTACCTACTCCAATTTCAATCCTATATACAAGGAATTCCAAGAAAACAGTGCATCAACCATCAACTTTCCACTTTTCTCGAATCTTTGAATCATAAACAAATCCACAAAAATAGTTTGGATTTCAACATGAAAGAGATCCAGAGTCTTATGATGAATTAAAAAAAAAAAAAATCAATAAAAGGACAAACATATATGCGAGTGTTGATCTCAAGTCAAGTTTTGTATTGTGTACCTTTGAAATCTAAAATTTGTTTATTGAATTCATGACCAGCTATCAAATTTAATCGCTTCCCCCTTGAGCCTGATACGGTTTTCACAGATTCAAAAATGCGACATAGTGAGAGCTTGAGAGATAGATGATACTCCACTCAATGAAACAGTCGAGGTTTAGATAGAATTAGTATTTGAAAGGCTTTCTCTGGAATACTTCTTCAATGACTAAAGCGGGTGAATGACGCAATTTCGTGGTCTTAATGCT
>AWVX01025314.1:0-12948 GCA_000500245.1 Cronartium ribicola 11-2
GAAGGTAAGGGTGAGTGAGATTTCTGGCTTGGTTGCTCAGGGTCTTTGAGGTGCTTGCATTGCGGTTTGGCAACATGCTGGTGAGGTGCGGTGAAGGGATGTGGGTGTGGTGTGCCAGATGAGGATGGGGTTGGGCCCACCTAGGTCCGAATCGGGTTCGGATAATGACCCACGGGAATGAAAAAAAAAACTTCAGATGAGGGACATTTGTTTTCGAAACAGCAGTATATACCTGGCTTCACTTCCTCCTTACTGATTCTTTTCTTCATCAAAATGAATCATTAAGTACTCTTGTATATCTCTCATTTACTACCTAGGGCCTGTTCACTTATCCTGTGTTTCTTATCTTATTTTTTCTTCAGTTTATTGTTTGTCTTGTGTCACTATCTTTCTCACCTCAGGTGTGCTTTTATTAAGTGTCTCGTAGCTTCAAGCTTTCCTCGACGACTGTCATGTCTGACCCTGTTTCCCAACAGGTGTTTATTGTGTTTGTAGATTTCTACACTGTCACTATCTGCTGAACCTCTTTGAAGGTACATGCTAGACGTCTTTTCTCTCAAATCTTTCAACAAATCCTCATAGACTCTAATCTTGTTCATTTCTCTTACATGTTGTAGGTCAGCATCTTTATCCTAGAGCTGGAGATTGTTATCCGCACACTTATATCATACACACTACATCAGGCTGTTCTAAAACAGAAGGACATTTTCAAGCCCTTCCAGTGTTTCTTCTTGGCCTGTACCACCTGCTCACGAAAAAACTTTTGCCACTCATTGTAGCACGCATATGCCTCCGGTAGTCTGGATCTAAATATCCATCTTCTCGCACGATTATGGCTCTCCAGTATCGGGTTAAGTGTCGGCGCATCCCACCATACTTTGTGATGCCTGAAGTTTGTTTTTACCCTTTTTCCTTTGGCGTGGAAAGCGTCTATTATGGTGTTTGAAATGATCATTATGCTGGTGTCAATCTTGGTTGTAGTGGTGAGGTCTGGTGGGATGAGGTGTAGGCGGTTTTCTATATAAGAGTGGAAGGCAGAAATTAGTAAATTGTCAATCTTGATTGAGATGTGGGAATTTTGATGGGGGAGAATAGAAAAATTAAGAATAGTAGCTACAGGGCAATGATCCGAGCCCCAGCTATCTTGGAGGGTCTTGCATTGGACAACCTTGTCTGCCAAGTTCCAGCTTGACCAGACAAGGTCGATCGTTGTTGGACTTGTTCCTGTGGAGTAACACATTGGGATTCCCTTCTCTGACACCAATTTGAACCCCTGGGATCCACATAGAGAAATCAATTCTTTCACTATTGTATCTGTTCTGGTGTAGCCGGATAGATTCCAAATTGGATGATGTAGGTTGGTGTCTCCCGTAAGCAGTGTAGGTAGACGTCTGTTATGGTGTCTTCTTAACCAGTGTTCGAGTGTCTTGAATCCTCGCATCGAGCCAGGTGGGTTGTACCACGATATTATTCTAAACTTCTGTTGCATCGATGACGAGTCCTTGATATCAATCACCAGGATGATGTCTGAACCACTTGGGAGGAGGGAGATTTGAGCTGAGGGGACAAGTTTAGAGATGTAGATACAGGTTCATGGTCTTTCCTCCCATGAGGGTGATGGGAAGTCAAACGCCCTATAGCAGTTCCATGCTTCGTGTTCCGGAAAAGAGAGGGTAAGTGGGTTAAACCAAGGTTCCTGAAGGATTAATACTGAATATTCTGTTTTGGTGAGTACTTCATGGGTGATTTCGAAAGCTTTTTGGCAATTGAAATGTAAAATAGAAAAGTTGCTAAGATTGAGTGGAAGTTCATCTTGCTGTTCGTGTTCATAAGATGGCAAAGAGGGGGGGGGGGAAAGGGGCTGGTTTTGGGCTCTATTATTTGAGTTAATAATCATTATTCAAACTCTCTTTATTGATTATTTGGTACTTTTTCTTACGGAGAGGGCATTCTAAGCTTTTGGGGGAGTGGGAAAAGGATTTGTCTGCGGGGACGAAAATTACATTCAGATGTTTTTCCGTGATGAAACTGGCACATCGAGCACAGTTTTTTCTAACATCTTGTTTGTCACAATCTCGGGTGTTGTGGTTGCCTCCACAGGAGGCGCATTTAAATGGTTCATTGCAAAAAGTTTGGATATGACCAATGTTAAGGCATCTAAAGCCCATCGTGGGCGCTTGGGTGTACTTCTTCCCCTTTAACCTATTACAATCAGCGTAGATACCGCCCCTTTCCATCAATTTCGCCAGTTCTTTTGACAACATGTTGATAACAATAGAGCTGTGCTTTTTCTTGGTTGTTGCCGGCTCTATTAGCCAACGAGCTGAGTGGATTTCTTCGATTGGGATACTATTTTGTTCACTAACGTCTTTGATATCTGCAGGGACAAATTTGAAGATGACTGGGTATTTTGTTTGCATCATTTCAAAGTCTTTGTGGGCCATCTTCGACCACACATGCTTATTCTCTACTAACCAATCTTTCATCGTACAGGTGTCAGTGTTTATATGAACATCACCTGATTTGAGAAGTGAGGCACTCCTAATTCTAACCGGGTTTCCGTCTACCTTTGCCTGGAGGGAGATTAGCGCCATGTTAATGGACTGTACGATCGCCTTGCTTGACATCCCTTTGAAGGGTTCTTTGTCAGGAGCCTTATGGATGATCAAAGATGCCGACTTGAATAGGTTAATCTTGGCGTTTGATGGTGGTTGGGAAGGTGTATTGGGTTGTTGGGGTCGGGTTGTCGGTGTGCGAGCTATAGTCGACCACGTAGATGGCTTCGAGGGTAACAGGTGGGTCTGGGTGGCGCTAACACTTGAGGAAGGTGGCATGGCCTTTTCAGCCTTCAGGGCTCTGATTTCCTCTTTGAGATCTTTGATCGTTGCCAGTTCAGCTCCTAGTTCTTTGATCATTGCCATGAACATTGAAATCATCTCGAGTACACTCCTCATGAGAAGGTCGTTCAATTGGGATCATTGTCCCTCGATCAACTTGAGGAGATTCTCCATGCTTTTACTGGTTTCGTTGGTTGCAACCGGGAAGGGCTCGACGTCAACCATCATTTCGAGGGAGGGTTCGTCTCTCCCCCTGTCCGGCGGGCGGGTATTGGGGGGCATAGAGCGAATAGGAGGTCAATTTGAAGGGATGGGATGGGTGTTGGGTTAATAGGATGGACGATAGAAAAATTTGGGGCGGCTAATCTTTTAGCCGAGGATGATGGTAGTGGTTAGTGGTTGGGATCCTCCAGAAGCCATTGATGCCCCTTATGCTTTTTTCACTTTTTCGTGGGTCGGCGTAGACTCTTACACTAAACACAACCTGCCAAAATTGTAGCGCTTAAGAAATTAGTGTAAAAACTAGATCTCGGGCGGCGTGCGCCTCCCCCATGTTTCACCGATGAGACACCCTCCTCGCTCATCATTCTTCCTCAGAGGTGGTAAGTAAACGCTGTTTTTTGTTGGCCCACATAGCCTTTGAAACAGGCACCATTAGCATTGGTCAAGGGGATCAGTCTTGAGCGCAGTTGACAGATTCCTGGTGCCCCATGATTGATGTCAGAATTTCTACATTCTTTGCTGCCCAAGATGTAGGCGGTGTGGTATCTAACACTGCCATCATGGATACCTCAGATATTTTGATCCGAGGAGATCTTGTTGGCAGTTTGAAGATGCAGCCATCCTAGTTGGAAGATATAGGTCCTTTGAAAAGATGAGACATTTAGTGTTTCCTATTTGACAACAGCACCCATAGTAACAGCTTCAGTTAACCTGACTTGACCACTGTCTTTTCTTGATTAGGGCACCTTCATGAAAAATGAGGGCATTTCAAAAACCTTCACTGATATACATCCAACTCATTAAAGTTGATCAGTTTTGAAATGATTCCTGATGCCTTGAACCAAAATTGAATTTATAGAATGAAAAAGAGATCCTGGGAATTTAATCTCAAAAGAAGTCAATCAAATTAGTCAGAAGGAAGGTTGACCACAAAAGAGAACTTCTAGAAATGATACAGAAAACTCTAATAATGATCCTTGGAGTATCAAGGGTTGGATATTGAGTAATTTACTTGGAAGTATGTTGTTTCTATGTCGAAGTGTTAATGTGATGATGAGGCACTTTCTACGAAAGGAAGGGTGCTTTTTTATAGATTTTCTGAGGCCTAGAAGTTCCTCATAAGTTTTTTGTGGTATTGGCTGGTTTGCCTAGAGAGAACCCTGTATGGTCCAATATTTTAGTAAAGTTCTTGTGGTTACAGTAGTAGATCAACTAGTAGACTTGATTGAGTGTCTTGGTCATGAAAAAAAAAAATCTTCATTACAAGAGAATGAACACCTGCAGGGTGCTTGTACACATGGTTCATTCCTTGTATGTATATGATACTGATTTCAAGGAGGTAAGGGATCAGTAGCTGGTTTTAGAAGTAATCTACAAGTGATCACAAGTAATTCCACTAGGGACTAGGTGGAACACCAAAAGTATGATAGAGGGTTGACGCCACTCATCTTTCACTGTTCATTTAAGGTGAGCTCTGAACAGCTGGTGAAAAAAAAAAATCCAAAACAGTTTGGCTCAGGTGTGTTGAAAGGACCCAGCCACACTCCAATACAGTAGCTTAGATCTCAAAGCCATTAGACAGATGCTGAGGCAAAGAGGGGCAACATTGAAGAATCCAACTTTTCAGGGGCTGGAGATAACCTTTTATTGTATTTTTTCCCGAGTGCCACTATATAGTCCATATGTGTCTGTGGCACTGTACAGGTGCAAATATGTTTGTCAGATGAAGACTATGACTACAGTATTGAATCAGGTTGCTTCCAAGCAGACAGAAGGGTATAACATCTTCTATATGTAGATGTTGATAAACAATGGAGGTGACCTTTTGTAACTAATCAGAAAATAAGCAAAAGAGAATTGTACATATTGATTTTGAAGAGTTGAACGTTCAAAGGGTAGCAAAGGGACTGATTGGAAGGGCATCCTTCAAATATTTTTAAGCATTCTGTGCTCAGAGGAGATAGATTCCATGATCACTCCTACTTCTTTCTGTTGTGACATGAGGTCAGAAAAGAATTGACTAGACCAGGATTTGAACCTGGGACCTCAGCATGTAAGCCAAGACACAATGTCAATGTGATGCCTTTTTTGGACAGGAAATGGAGTGGGAAAGTTCACGTGGACGTTGACTGGCAAAAAAGTGCTTATAAGCACACACAAACCACTATCAGTTACTTGAGTGAAAGGAAACATGAAAGAGATGATAGTGAAAAAGAAACAGATGATGATTGAGTACAAGATGAAAGTATACAACCATCACCAACGAGTGTGCTTATATAGTAAGAGAGAAAACCAAATAGGATTACGGTCAAGAGGAGGATAGACAGAATGACGTCATGAGCAAGCGTTATGCTCATGACATATCACATACCGTACTACACGTCCCATGGTTATGGCCATGTCAAGCCAATACATAATACAATGTCTTACACTGTACTTCACCAGTTAGTGGCATCAACAGCTACACCAGCTACACGGTAAGTTCAACAGCTTTCACCACTAGGCTATCCAGTCTGTATCCAGAGTGATGGGCATGTGTAGGAGGCAGCACAACCTAAGCATAGGTGTGGATCACTTTAACATGGCATGGATCATAAGCATATGACCACTCATCAACACCTTCTACTCTCTGACTCCTTGGCTTTATAGGAGAGCAGAGCCTCTCAAGCAGGCAGTTGTCAATTTGTCAACTGCTTCTTTTAAAAGAAATTTACTGGCTCGCAAGCTGACAGTCAATCAATTGTTTACTGCTATGGATTGCTTTCATCCTCCCTCTCTCCCTGCCTTGCAAAGCTGCACTTATGAACACCCATCTTTATGTGTAATTGTAGATAATGGTCTCTTCCCTTTCAGGGTTTTGGATGACAAGAACTGACAAGAAGAAACCTGTAAGAAATACAAGTGGCTGTGTATAGTCACTGTACACAGTCTATACACTTGTCCCCTGACAAGTCCCTGGGCAGGAGAACACACCTTCAGAAAATGTAATGGAAATGGAAAGGAATTGAAATATGAAATATACAGACTCTGTATACTGTATGAGGCATCAGCCATCCAGCCACTAGGTCTTCCAGATACATAAACAACTGCCCTGATACTAACACCTAACACTTAATACCTAAGACCCAACACCTAACACTTAACACCTGATACTGTGAGAAATATTTACATTGTACACGTCATCTATGGCTCAACATTACCAGCTTTATGTCCAGTGGAGAGAAATGTGGAGAGAGAAAGAGCAAGGACACCAAGCAATTATCAAGTTTTTTTACGCGCAGTAATTGGATAAGACATATCTCTTGCAACCCACCCACTCACCCTTTCATTATTAGACGCCAGCTTCTTGAGCTAAAGAAGGCAACTTCATTTTTTTTTTTTCCTTCCCTTCAATGACTTGTTCTCAAAGATGGCACAGCACCACCATTGTCCCTACAAGTGTTCTTTTTTGCCATTATCCTTTTATATTACCCTTTGACTGTCTTTTTGGGTGGCTCTTATTTGACTATCCCATTGACTACTGCAACCCTTTCACCAAGATTCCATGGATTTTTGGAACCTATCTGGCAATTGTCCCACACAAATCATGTTGTTGGCTTTCCTCACTTCCTCAATGCTTTTATCACAAACAGTAAAGTTATCTGGAAAAGTCACATCATCCCTTTGGGATTTCCTTCCAACACCCACTGTTCAAGAGATTTCAAGGGAAATCAGATTGATCTTAGTCCATAATATTGGTAAGTTTAAAAAAATCTCATCTCTCCTTCCGCCCCTCTCTCTCCTTAGGAGTTTCTTCTGATCTGGTTTAGAAGAATAAAACACATCTAATTTCTTGAACACATCACTCTGCTTGGTTTTATGATTAGATCACTAAATGGAGAACACAATTGCTACCACTGATTTCAAAATAGCTCAACAAGCCAGGATAGATGCAGAGGCGTGCAGAGCGGTTTTTGATTTTTTTTTTTCAAAGAATCTAAAGCATCAGGAGGAAGTACAAATGGTTTCAAGAATCTCTCATGTAAGTCTTAGTAGTACTGTAATAAATATCTTTGTGGTCAAATTCACCTGATGGAGTCAAAACTTTGAGTGAGTGAACATGTCCTCCTATTCTGATTGTGAGCTCTCAAAGCTTAGCAGTGGTATCAAAAATCAAGGTTGAAAACCTCATGGCAACATGAGTCAGGGTCAATAAGCCAGAGCACTCAACTGTTGTGGCAAGTTGGAAATTTTCATTGACCCTCCTACAAGTGTTGCATAAAGATTTGATCACATGATGCAGTTAAGTTGAGTCGAATTGACTTAACACACTGATTTCCATGCTTGACATGGAGAATTTGAAAAACAATCCCACCTCATGTGTCACGCTCACATGCACTTGTTGTATCTGGTTGAACATGATTTACCAACCAACATACAAGTTGGAGAGGATTGAGGATGTTGATTTCTTGTTTATTGCTATCCCAATAATAAATGGAGAGGTTGTCATTTTTCTTAAAAAAGATCAACTGAGCTTTGAGTGATGCTAACCCAATGTTTACAAATACGGTGGCCAAAGCAAAGCCACCCTGTTCACTAGTGATTACTATATGTAATCATGCTGTGTACAGGCTGCTGGACTGTTGAGCAGTCCTGAAGGCTGACAGGAAGAAAGTCTTCCTGACTCCTTTCAGTGTTTGAATGTACATACAAAAGGTGTATTTGCTTTGAGAGGGAAGCCAAGAGTGCAAAAACTAGTGCATATTGACCTTTAAGTCCCACTTCATTTTTTTGCTAGCCTTTGTCATCTTGAACTGGTTGGGAAATGGATTGACAGCATTATGATCCAACAAGACAACAGAGTGTGCCCGGGCCGGGGTCTAGCCCTGAGCTGGGATGCTGTCTTCAAGATCGGGGTTCGGAAAGTTCTCGGGACCCGAAATCAAGAAACGCGCCAGTCCGCCAAAATTCATACGTTGCTCACCAACCAACCAAAAGACATGAGCAGCGGGAAATCTATCGAGACACTTGGGATCGAGCCCGAGGAATTGTTGAAGACCTACCGATTATCAACACTCAAGCCATCGAAGTGGGAGGACGCCGACCCTTTGGACACCGCCGTTGGACACTCTACTACTGGTGGTAGTGCTCTTGGAAGAGGCTCTAAAGGAGAGGAAGACCCACTAGGACTGATACGGGGCCCCATCTTGTAAGCTACCTATTTATTTGTTGCTCGCGACACTTTTCAGCATGAGCTTGATCAATGTTTCGCACCCATCGCAGAACAGATGTCACATCCGAGATCCGTACGCAATCCGACCGAACTCTGATAATCATTGATACCCCACCTCCTGAAATTGGATCACTCGCTCTCTTGATATCTTGATTGCTTTGGGTAAACACAGGCGCATCGGTTTCAACTACATCTAAGAGCTTCAATCCAAAGGCCTTTTTGTCAAAAGTACATCCAAATGCTAGCTTCAGTGACCTGAAAATGGGTGGCGAACGGCTTCGAGGTCAGCACCATCATTCCTTATTTCAACTCTTCACTCTGCGCTTGTAATGTTGCAAGTCCGTCCAGTCTGATCGTCGCTAAACGTACTATCTCCTCAGAAAGTCTGGAGCAGAGGAGTGAAGCTTTGAAAATTTTGGTCGAGAGCGAGTTTGATCGATTTGTGGCTGTCAAAGCCGCTACTGAAAGTAAGTCTTGACACCGCGTCATCATTTCATACACTTTCACTGAACCTTTCGTGACTCATATAGCCGTCTACGAACAGATGAAGCTCGGCCCACTCCAGCCTGAAGCAGACTACTCGATTGCCAATTTGCGTGAATCTGTGAGATGTGAGTATGTCAGGCCTTTGGTAGCCCCGCTTTCTCCGATCCCAGGATCTTGAAACGGTAGCTGATTATCTTGTGCATCTTAACACAGTGGCTACGACCAAGGCAGAGCAGGTCTACACGCCCATTCTTGAGAATCGCCGAAAGGCCGAAAGGCTACGAAGTACGCTCGGTGTCTTCGAACGCAGCAAGTTTTTTTTCAACTTGCCAGGTACACTCATTGAAGCCATTGAAGCTGTGAGTGTCAACAACCCGAGTCGGTCTTGCTATCGTCTCAAAACCCCAATCAGTGTCAATCAATGGATTTTAACGCAAATATATCTACTTTCCATGTCACCACGATTTAGGAAAAGTATGACACTGCACTGTTGGCGTACAAGAGAGGAAGGAACATGCTTGACTCTCGACCCGGCCAGGTTCTCAATTTGCCAGCTCCCAATAATGCGGAGGATTCAGCGCAGCACAAGCGGATATTTGAGAAAGTATGGTTCGAAGTGGAAAAAGTAGTGAACGAATTCAAGCTCAGGTTGGGTGGAAAGCTTAGCGGAACCGATGGTTCGAAAGGGGTCGAGGAAATTGAGAAAACGATCGAGTTGGTATTTTTCGTCTCAACCTTGTTGCGTACCAAGCCACGTTGTTCGATCACTTGTTGATGCACGCATATCACGGGCTCGTAGAATCTTACTCGAGCTAGACCCGTTGGACGACCCAGCTTGGATTTATTTCGAAGCCCAGCATCGGTCCATTATCGAAAAATTGGAGACTACCTTCAAGTCCTCGGTTGATAAGATTCGAAGTAATTGAGAAGTTTTGCGTATTAGATGCAAACCATTTGGATCTTGGTACTGACTTTGAAATAATTTGCCTGTAGCCATCCTGGCCAATCTTAACGCGGTCCGTGCTAAGGAAGAACAGTCAGCACTTGACATTCGGAGCTGTGTGGCTATCTTTGATCTGCCAGCTTCAGTAGACCCCGAGGTGATTTTAGGACAGGCTGCCGGTAACGAAGGTTGGAAGGCTTTACTGGAACTCATTCGTATCCCCTCTCAGCTTCTATCTCGCGAAGTGACACCATATTGGAAGATTGTCAAAGGGCACCTCGATGGAAAATATCAGCGAGTTAGTACCCCCTCAACCCACCTACCTCAAATCTTCGAATCTAAGCTTTGGTTTCTCGAATTCTATAGCCTGATGTTAAACCCCGAAAAGATAAGAAAAGCCGAAGAGCCTTGACATGTAAACAGATGACAAATGAGATCATCGCTACCTACGTCAATCTTCTATCACAATTCTTCCTCTTTACTTCTGACCCCGAATCGCCTCTTGCAAAGGCCGCTGGCTCGGCCGTCCCAGAATTTTTGCCTCGTAATACGAACGCGATCACAGCAGGTTATTACCTGAGAAAAATGGTTGATAGTTTGGTGGATTGGTCAAACGAAGTGGGCAGCTTGGACTTACCGGAAGAAAGTTTAACGTGTCTGAGAGATATGATCAGTAATGCGCGGTTCGGATTCGAAGCAAACCTTTCGGTGTACTGGATCAGAGGTCAGCTGAACCATACGCTACTTATATATGGTGTTATTGATATTTCCATAATTGTCACTTACGCTGGACGCCTTGTTATGTACCCTTCAAAATAAGATGCTAAAATATTTCACAGGCTCGAAGACTGGTCTCGGCCAGAAAAAAGTGATAACGAAGATTACGTAGCTGGTACCACCGTCTATCTGACTCGCCTTCACAGTTTCCATCGTCATCTCACGCTTAACGCCTTCAGACTGGCCGGAGGCACGGAAAGCACTGCGAACGCTATCTTTATGGGAACCGGAGACGTTCAACTATCCAAGAAATCGAAGGCCGATGTGAGTTCAACGAGTAACTATGAGGTCTTGTTCTTTTGCGAAGCATTGGCACTGATACCATGTTTGGTTTTAGAGTTTAAAGGTACTGCCATCGAGTTGCGCCCAAAAGGCTCAGTCCGCATTCTTGGATGCACTCTATGGGTTTTTGGATGGATTGGTCCATGTGGCGTTCACGCCTCCGAAGCCGTTACCGTCTCTGGATGAGCTCTCGGCAGCTGGCACTGGAATTTGCTTCAGCTCGATGCTCATGAAAGCTTCTAAAGATAATGTTCAGCTTGAATTACAGGAAGAGCAGAATGTATGTGCTTGAGCTTCTTTAATATCAACGCATCGAGATCCAATCAAGTGAAATTGTGGGCTAATTGGTCATTCGGTTCCCGGGCCTGATCACACAGGATACGCGAGTTTTGTTGACGATTAGCAACCTTTTGCACTTACGTACTATCTATATTCCAAAACTGTTCAAACAGTTTCAGGATGCGTTTCGAGTGGATATGCAATCTGATACGGCAGTAAGTCTCATCGTCACCCGTTGTTACTCTCTTCCAGCAGCTTTTTCAGACCGTTTATTGTGAGTTTTGGCCTTTGACGTCATTTTGCACTTCTTTTAGACTTTGATGGATGTAATCGGACAGCTTGATACGCTTTTGTTGGGCGATTATATCAAGAGGAAGTCCGTCGTTTTGGCTGATATCATTAACACTGGGGTTTTGGGCGGAGAGATCGATTGGTTCTTGGCACCTAAACCGACAGGTTGGCATTTTTCAAACGTTTTTTTGTCCACGCGATCATCCCAATCGAAATCTAGATATATGCCACTTCGTGTGCTGAATGCTATCCTTTTGTTTTCCTTCAATCGGTATTACTCCAGAGATACACGCATTCATTTACGACGCTCTACTCTCACTCGTGCTTGTGCATGCACAAGTTTCAGCCATTTCCGGTCCGCCACACCTCACATCCAGTAGTCAACCGGCTGCATCTTCATTAGTGAAGACTGTTTTATCTGGCTTGATCGAAGAACTTGCTAATCAATGCTTGGAGGCTTTCGGGGGCGTTGAAAAGTTCGGGATGGGTGGAATGTTACAGGTAGATTTGAACATGTCCAACTATCTCAAACCTTTCCTGCCACCATGCTTTTGTGCTGATGATGTTACTGGGGAATGAAACAGGCAACCTTAGAAATTGAGTTCATGCACCAAACTCTCTCGGCCTACGTGACTGCCCAAGCCGACCAGACGCTACAGAGCATCTACCAAAAGATTAGTAGTGCCTACCAACGCACCCCAAACGCGGATGGCTCCAACGAGGTCTTACAAAAGGAACTAGAAGCGCTGAAACGGACGCTCCAGTTCAGTCGAAGGTCAACGGCGCTAGCCTTTGTTTGCTTCAAGAAACCCAAAAGTTCAGGTAACGGTGGGACCTCTAGCTCGGTTGCAGATTCAACGCAGGCTTCTTAGATTATTAATAGGCAGGTAGCTCGTGGCAGAAAGCATTTGTCAATGTAATTATAGGAATCGGTGAGAGAATTTGGCGAAACTGGCGGGGCGCGTGGTATTCTTCCCTATCACTCTAACCTCTCGGTATCAGGGTTCATATTGTAGATATACGACTCGGATAAGTTTTTCTGGATGTCTCGTGGTCTAGTATTGAACAATGACAGGTGCTATATATGTGTGTATATGCTATGATGGACTCTTTTTTTTTTTTTTTTTTTACTTCTTTTGTTGTTTAACTATACCATTTTTATCTGAGATTAGGTGACAATGTCTTCTTTGCTATGTCAAGATGATCATATCTATAAAGCGCCGAACCAAGTCTGTTTGTGACTGATCGATGACAAACGTAAGAATTGGTCGCAGACATGGTGAATGAGATACAATTGAATACATTGTCCTTATCTATACTAGTTTTAGATAACATAAAAGGCATTTCAAACTCTGGTAGGCTTGTTCCTAGATTTCAAATCTTCTTTTTTAAAAAGTTTCTATTTGGATCAACATTATCGAAACTAGGAATATCCTGTTGAATATTTTGTCTCACCATTCAATGTTTAAGGAGATGAAGTGAATAAAAAATCTTATCAAAAATTTACTATCTCTAATAATATAAATCGAATGAATATCCAACCCAGTCTTCTTCTTCTTATAATTATATATTTACCATAAATGTGAGAATTGTTTTATCTATTTGTTATTTCATATTTT
>AWVX01025428.1:0-14125 GCA_000500245.1 Cronartium ribicola 11-2
CTCTTCATATGGATATTTAGAGCAAAACCCCCCCCTTTAAGTTCTTCATTGAACTCTTTTTTATTTTATCATTTATCATTTCAGTGCCAATAAAGCTCAGCTTTATATTTTTAGAGTAGGCTGGTTAGCTCCATATTGTTTATTAGTCTTTTAGTCTAGTATTCCTTTTACCTACTCAGTTTCTGCTAGGTTTTCACCTAGAGATCCCACAATGTGATGAAAATCAACCCTGTAGCCAACTTGCATTGCCTTTTGCAGATATGTATGTCATCTCTGTAAGTAGATGTTTTGATGGCTTGGAGTGGATAAACTGCATCTTCCTGAGTGTCCCCTTCCCTTACAGTTGATGACATGATCTGCACATGATTTTGCATAGACATGATATAATCCCAAGAATGTTTTTTTTCAAATTGGAATTTGTGAAATGTAAAACAGGATAGCACCCCATCCAGATCTAACCAGCAATATTTCCTTTTTCCAAAGCATCCCATGGATCTGAAAAGTGTGCTTGAGCTTGGTCTTCATTTGTGCAGTACATAGCTATGGAATCTTGAAAGACATAGTTGAAGAAGGCAAAAACTTGAGGCAAAAAAGATTTGAAAACCAGGAAACAGGAATCAATCCGACTTTTCAAAGAGCACCTCTACTGTCAACAAGTTTACACATGGAGTAGCAAAGCCTAACATGAGATGGTGATTACCTTTAACTACAATGAAAGATGGTCTACCTTCACAGAATTATTTGACTTGTGAATGAAATTTGTCAGCAAGGGTCCTTTGGTCCAATTCAATTCAATTTGCTGAGCATTTGATTCTGGTTGATTTACACCAGACCAAGATGCCCAGGTGTCAATGATTTTCTTTTGCAGGAAAGGAAAAAAAAAAAAAAGTTCTGAGTGGCATCTCACTGCTGAAGACCCTTTTTTCAGTCCCACAAGAGCAGGACCAGAGACTAGCTCCCCTAAACCCAGGTAAGGAAAATATATATTTCATTCAGATATCCAACTACTCCAGAGTTGGCATGATTATATGGTATACAAATATCTATTCTTGAGATTTTCTGAAGAGCTGGCCAAAGATCTCTTGAAATTTTGAACATGTTCACAGGCACTGAATTCAGTGGTGTCCACCACCAACATATTTGCATTACATCTGGGCATGCTACTTAACATACCCAGATGCAATGCAATAGCACAATTTCCCAAGGCAGGGCCTTGAAAAATGGCCAATGACATTGTATCCAGCCATGCTATGTTGAGTAGCATGAGCATGGCTGGATATGATTCAAATATGTTGGAGGTGGTCATAGCCACTGCCTCAAATACATCTGTGAACCCACTGAATACAATACCTGTTACTGTGTTCAGAAATTCAGAATATCCTCAGCCAAATCTTCAAAAGAGATACTTGTATACCATAGTAAGGTATAACTTATGGTCAGTGATTTTGATTAGACCAGAACAATACCTGGAAATCCCTTAGTTCCCCTAAACCACATTAATATGAAACCTGATGTAAGAAGAGTTGGTGCGGAATTGAGTTTAAAAACAAGAAAAAACAAAAACCTTTGTGTTTCTTCTGAATTCAATGGGACTAGAAAAGACAACCAAATTCTTGGTAATGTTGTTTCATTCTTCACTTTTAATAGATGTCCTCTTGATTATCTTAAAAATCTGGAAATTACAGGCATCTGGGAAAGTTTTTCACATCAAACCAAATTTTCCTGCAATTTTAGAAGGATCCACTTTGGTTATAGCAAGAAGAAAAACTGTCCCAAATAGTGAACCACTTTCTCTTAGACTTTTGCCCTCATTTGCCTATATCATCTACTCATCCAAACATTCATTTATATGTTTGAAACTTTCTGGAATGCAGAGAAAATCAATAACCCAGGTGATTTGTGGCCCTGACCCAATTCAAGTGTAGTGGTCTGATACCCAAGCTCCAAACCTCTCTAGGAAAATATACAAACTTTTGAAATCAAGACTTGTCCCCTATTTTTTAGGATTTGGATAATACTCTTCATGGCCTGTATTCATGTGTTTTGAAGTTTTGTCTCTTGTTATGTTTATGATGTTTTCTTTACAAGTATCATGTATTCATCCCTAAAAATCACTTGGTGCTACCTGACTGAACACCTCATCAACTCCAAGTCTTTTTCTCTTGATTGTTGAAGGTAAGACTTGGATTTTGTGTGTGTGGAGGATTTGAGTTTGGAATCAATATCTGATTCAAACTTGGCTACAAAGCAGCCCTTTTTGAAGGATTGCTTGCTCAAGTATGATGACCCTGTAAGCATAAGCACATACCAGTTTTGTGTTTGCCTGGGACACATAACCATTTAAGGGTGAAGCTAGGTACTGAGACTGGAATTCTTTTACACAAACCATTTTTCCAATCAGACCAAGTATATCTTTCTCAAAAGTATTGTAGGATAACTGGTATACTATAAACTAAACATCTTACCACTTGACACATTACTAGCATTGTTGCCTTGTATTGAAACCAAGAATTTTCACATGAAAAAAGCTACCCTTCTAAGACTAGACTAGCCACCCAACTTTTCTCTGTATGAGGTTAATTAACTGAACATCTGCAACAAAGCTGTGCTGGATGGAGGTGTCCAACTTGACTAGTGCTATTTTCAAGTACCCCTTGTCCCCCCCCCCATGAATAATACATGCATCAGATGACCCTATCAATGTTGAGTTGGATGCAAAACTCCAACGCAACCTTGTTGCAGTTGGAAGTCTAACACAGGCCTCATTTAAACTTTACTGGTCAACCTGTCCACCACATGGCCTCAGAAAATGACTTCAGGTGGGTATCTTTGACATTTAGGATTGGCTGGGAGAGGTGTGCCACTACCCACAAAGTTGGGTTGTGCATCATTGGGTCGGATGAGTGCATCTGACTTAACAGCAGGTGATGCGCTCATCCGATACAATCATGCTCATATCCAAGCCCCCTCCCCTCTTTGGATATGAGCATGGTGTAGCAGATGAACATGTTCGTCCAATCCAACTTTATGCATAGGCGGTGTGCTGTGACTGAGATATACTTATGAATCAAGTTTTATCCATGGAGTTTAAAGCCATATGTATGATGGCCAGAAAGCACCGGATGCCAATACAAATTGACAGGTTCGAGTACTACTCTGAAAATTGTTCCCTATTGAACAAGCTTCATTTGATCTACAGTTCTATCCCAATTGAACAAACCAGCCAAGCCAGCACAAAAATGTAATTACAAAGCCTTGGCCAATGCGTCGCCATCTAACATGGTACCAGAAAACGCGATTTGCTTCAATGACCTCAATGCAATGTGATAAGAAGTAAACTAAACATGCGATCAAGTCTCAGATCAACTTTACCTCATGTCGCAGCCTATAATCAGAGTGGAGAGGAACAGATTTATGAGCGACATGAAAAGGCAAAGCGTGATCAATTAAAATGACGCGCCTCGACTGCCTTACTAGCCGCCTCATCCAACCCATCAAAAGCGCTAAATATTCAACATTTGTTAATCAATCAGATCCTCACTTAGAAGACACAAACTGAAAACTTCTGAATATAACACCACTCACAAAATCTTCATATTTGCTTCTTTGATCAACCTTTGTATTCCGAGTTCGAAACCTCAGTCAAAAGGTGTTGGGCAACATGGAAAAAAGGTTCATGAGGTGGAGACTGACTGCTTTGCTTCCTTTTCTTTGGTTCCCTGGAGACGAACAATCAGTGGAATGTCTAGTGATAGCTCATTTGTTGCTTTGATGATCCCCCTGGAATATCAAACCAAGACCAGTACATCAGATCTCGGTTTCTTGCAACAAACTTTGGTACGAGAACACTCACTCGGCAATTACATCGCATCGCATACTGATATTAAGGGATATGTCTCTAGGTAAGCATTCCGGATGGATGGTTAACCGAATAGCACTACTAGTAGAAGGACTCACATTCCACCGAAGATCTAGAAAGTAATTCGAGTTTCTTAAGTGTTGCATCGTATTTTCAATTGAATTCAGTGAAACTTCGCGGAACGTACGTTTACAAAGATGGATTTGACACCTTTATCACTTGTGATCAGTTCGAAAGCCTTCTTGACAGCTTCTGCGGTTGCACCGCCCCCGACATCCAAGAAGTTGGCTGGGTTTCCTGGAAACCATACAAGTAGGAAATGAGCGTCATGAAAATCGGAGGAGGATGAGCAGATGATGAATGTACCGCCAGCCAATTTCAGCACATCCATTGTTGCCATCGCCAATCCAGCTCCGTTAACGAGACAGCCGATGTTTCCATCGAGTTTGATGAGGTTGAGGCCGTACTCAGCAGCTTCTACTTCAGTAGCATCTTCTTGAGTTCGGTCCCTCAACTTGAAAACCTCTGCCTGTCGGAATTCTGCATTTTCGTCGAATCCGAGTTTGGCATCCATACTTCATCCACAGGTGAAATGGTCTTTTTCAGTACCAAAGCAAGTGACCGAAGGATACGATTCGTCCGGACCAAAGAAAGAACTGACCAGAGTACGGCACCATCTTTGGTTTCGGCCAACGGATTAATTTCGATTTGAGTGGCGTCCTTGTCCTTAAAAAGTTTGTACAACTTGATGAAGACGTCTGCGGCAGCTTTTTGATCCTTGATGCCCAACTTCTTCGCAATCTCAATTCCTTGCTCTTGGCTCAAGCCCTTGTAAAAGTCGATAGGGTAGGTTAAAATCGCATTCGGGTCCTTCGCCGCCACTTCTTCAATGTTCATCCCACCTTGGGCAGAGGCGACCAGCGCCGGGCCGTTGAGGGTCCGATCGTTCAGGATGGCTACGTAGTATTCATGTGAAGGTTCACGTCTCTCGGCCAACATGACCTGAATTCCAACAACGTAAACCAGCGTAAGTTTAGTTCAGTCATTGATGCTATAGGCAAGATCCCAGATTACAGACAGGAGAAGGCTCGTACGGCATTACAAATTCGTCCTGCAGCACCTGTCTGCTTGGTAATCAGCTTTTGTCCTAACATCTTTGCCGCAAAATCCCGAGCCTGGTCTGGTGAGTCGACCATCTGGACCCCTCCCTTCAGACCATTGGAACCCTCGAAGTGGCCTTTACCTCGCCCACCAGCCAGCACCTGAGCTTTAATGACCATCGGTTTCCCTGTTATTGTACCAACTGTCAGAACGGTCTTCACGCTTTGCTGAAGTTCGATAAGAGGGAGGGGTGGACAGACCAGCTTCTTTGACAATCTTGTAAGCCTCTTCAGGGTTTTTAGCTGCCTGGCTAGCTGGAGTCGGGATCCCGTACTGATTCAAAAGGTTCATCGAGAGATACTCGTGAATGGATAGATGTCGTTTTTGGACATTTTGGCATTGGGAGGCCTGTAGGTCAGAATTTGTTAACATCAAAGTGTGGGATCCTGAGGCGTAAGGAAGACTCACCTTGGGCAGAGACTTGGATAGCGGTCGAATAGGAATTCGGTACATGATGTAAGCTTTGGCACTCGAATACTTTGGATGAAGTTGGTGCTTGATGATGAGTCGAAGTCCGAGTTTGTACCCTTGTGTCCGGCGAAGTGATCGCTGTCCATGACGGTAACAGCCGATGAACTAGTCACGTGACAGGATCAGCTGTTTACAGACAGCGGTATTTTGAAGTGTACTGTACATGCAAACCTAACCCTGTCCCAACCACTCCCTTGCTATAAAACCGCTCCCGCCCCACTTGCTTTTTTTAGCCATGAGCGATGTGGAGGACGCCGGGGGGGGACACGTCTACCTTCCCCGTCTCTTGCTGCCCTCCCTTCAGCATTTTTCTTTGCTTGAGTTCGCCATCGCTCAGATCACCCTTTGACGCTGTTGAGTGCGACCTGGAGTGCACCCTTTTGGGATTGCAGTGGATGAAGTCGTCGCAATTACAGTCTTGTCTACATCTTTCTCTCGTCAATCTTCTCGCTCTTGTGACACTGCCTCGTGAAGCAAAGTCATACACACTAAAGTACTTTTGCGAACTTGAAGATTATTTCGCGTCACCGTTCTTTGGTGATCAACCTTTGATATGAATATTTTCCCATTTCCTGGTGCCGTGGCGAGCGCGTATGTGGTAGAATTTTAATCTCAAGGCACGGCTTGCGAAATAAACCTTGGACTCCTTCCACGACAATTAACAATTTTGGACCTTTGGAAATTGACAAGAGATGAAGATGAAGTACATATGTATCTTGAAAGATGCAACACAAGATAGACTGAGCTTTTGGTTAATTTGTGCATGCATTGTATAATCATCATATCATATAAGTCAAAGAAATAATGGCATAGAACAACAGTTTGATGTGGCAGTAACAGCAGTTTTTCTGCCTTTCATCAAGTCATCCCTCTTTTTCAATTTACAGTTCACACCTGAACATACCCAACTGTTCTCTCCTTCATCAGCTCCTTCATCAATCAACCAGACAACTATCCCATCAAGAGCACCTGCTTGCTCACTTATCACACCACTATGTCTCTACCAACTCACAGCTGCACTTTCCTGACCATTAATTGGACCTTTAAATGCTTGACTGGCCCTCAAAAACCCTGGATCAGAGTTTAAAACCATAAAACAAACCTCCAAACCCCCAATTAGACTTCAAGACCATTGATTGATGTTTGAACACTTGACCAACCCCCAAAAGCTCTCAACCAGACTTTGAAACCATCAAACAAACCTCAAAACCCTTCACTAGACTTCAAAACTGTTGATCAGACCTTTAAATACTCAAACAATGCCCAGTAACCATCAATTGCACCTCCTCAACTGATTTCAAAATTGATCAAAATCAAGTCAATCATTCTAGTTTGGAAATGAAACCCTTTATATCTATTGATATTTTGGTTTTAAGTGACTCTAAATCAGAGTCACTCATGAGCTTCCATATAATCATTTATTTATCTTACCATATGATACAATATATATGAACCAATCACCATCTACTATTCATCATCAACCACTCAGTCATATAACAACAAAACAAAAATTGCCCTTTTCATCTCAATCAATCTCACCACCATCAAGCCCCAATTTAAGCAAATATCAAAAAAACAAGATCCTATTTACTTTAAAAACAACTGCAAAAACAGCTAATTATAAAACATCATGTTCTATCTCCTCTCATTCTGATGATTGGAAACTTGCTTCACTTTAAAAACAGGTTTATTCAAATTTCTCAATGACTCAATCTTCCAAAAGTTTGAATCAAACTCATCAACTTGAGATTTTATTGAGAAATTACCATACTAATAATGCTTTATCAGCTTTTCCAACAAGAGCATCACCAACTTCTTCTTCTTCATCTGTGTATTTGAATGATCAAATTGGAATGAACAAGAATGTCCAGAAGTATTTGATAACCTTGATGAAGTTCTAGTAGAAGCTATAAATTTAATTGGTACACCTTTGGATCCAGCTCAATATTATTCAACATTAGTTGAAAAAGAAGATACATAGCAATTAGTCTAGTTAGACTCTTTTTCTTCTTGAAGATCTATTACCAAAAAAGGATAATAGCTGACAGAGCTCAAAATTATATTATACAAATATCCGACCCAAATTTGAACTCAAAACTTGGGAGGATAAGAAGTGTATCAGGTGTATTAAACTATAGCCAAGACAATTTGGTGTCAAATGAAGATAAAGAAGAAGGTGTTGATCAAATGGATAAATTTCTTTTCCTTTGTAAACTTGATTTTTCTTTGCTTAATCAATATGTAGTGTGTGTTTTTTGGAAAAAAAAAGCCAATTGACTTAACCTTTACCTGGTATAACAGTTTATCAAACTCATGTGAAAAAACTTCCACAAATAAAACAACCTTACCAAGTCCAAGTCTCTGATTACTCTCCCTCTGTCACATAATCTGCCTAAAACACAGAGACACACTCTCTCTAACTCTTTAATGGCTCATTCACTTATGTATAGGTTCTCTCTCTAAGTTTGTGCTTGCTCTTTTTTCCCATAAGTTTCAATGATAAATATAGCTGTTATGATTTTTCTAATTTTACAAAATTACTTTAGGCTGCTTTTTGGGTTCTAAGTACCATTTGTGCAGTCTGACTATATCAATTTACTATGAACCACATAGTTTGAGCAAAAAAAACTATATCAAGACACTGATGTTAGGATTAGTGAAATAGTAGTATTTATAGATAGCTAATGTAATAATTAAATTTCCATCCTTCCAACCAAACAAAGCCAAATAGTTTGCAATTACCAAAAACAATACATGTTTTCTTTTTTGAAACATTGCTATGAATGATTGGGCTTTGCAGATCTTACATTGGACCAGCCAAGTATAGCAGGGCTTGGCCCAATGTCTTAGACCAAGCTGCTGTAATGTCTGTTGATCACAAAACTTCAGATTTCTTATATAAACTTTTCCTGATCTTAAGATTTTTTGCTACCTGTAGAATAGATACGACAGGCAAGGAGGGATAAAGCCATCTACATTGAATTATTTATCTCAGCTATGTGATACCATAATTGAAACTCATGTATAGTTCAAACCCATCTTGGTTTTCCAAAGAAAATGACCTATTGTATCGCATCTGGACATGCTATGTTGAGTAGCATGCCCAGATGTGATGCAAATATGTTGGAAGTGACTGAACCTGAGCCCTTGGAGGCTACCATACAAAGTGAATATTCAACACCAACAAAGATGGGTTGGCTGGCTACCTCTGACTCCACATTGGACATGTGCAACCAATGCAATGATGCTGTTATCCAAGGGCTTCCTTGTATATGAGCATACTTGCATTAGTTTAACACAACCAATTTTGAGTCAAAGGCATCCAGCCCGTCCACATTTCTTAGTAGTGACAGTGGCAGGGATATTTGACAAACTTCATTGTTTCTCCAATTCTATTGCACAAAAAAGGCTGCTCATAAATCATTTCAATATTAACCACTGTTTTCCCCACACTTCCAACAAAAAATACCAGGACATGATTGTTCTGGAAATCCTAGGACAAGCTTTTTCCTAGATGTTCCTTCCTTGTCTGGAAAAGGAAAAACTAGGACAAACACTGTCTGAGGGAATCTAGGGCAAGCTTGTCCTAAATGTCTTTTTTGGCTGTGCCAGTGTGGCACCCGCCTTTGGTTTCCTAGTCTGTCAAGAGAAAAGGAGACAGAAGTAAAGGTCATAAAAACTGGTGATCATACTGTGCATCAAAGTATGAAAGGTCAGAACCCAATTTAAACCTTTGGGTTATACATGAAATCCTCAATTGACGCCACAGGAAAAGCAGCTGAACAAAATCCAATTCTGCACATACACATAAGAAAAACTCCTAGAGCTTGTCTCAGACAAGTCTTTGACAGATAATTTCCCATTAATGATAGAAAGGAGTTGTAACTAGTCAAGGGTATCGACACAGAGAGATTAAAAGAGACACATAAAAGATCAAGATAGCTGTGGGTTAACTCAACAAAGTCCCACTCGGAGGCCTCCGAGGCTAGGAAAGGGACTTTGTTAAGTTAAAGTTGTGGGCAAGGTCTACAGCTTGTTGAAAGCTTGAAAAATAAATAAATTGGGGGAAGTACATAAAGCCAAGATCTATGAAAATATGTGAATACTTTGATAGATGAAGTATGAGAATGGTACAAAGATATGCAAAGATACATAGTGGTATGGATGTGTGAGTGAAAAAACTCCTGCGCGAGACAAACAGGCTCTGGGAGAGATGAGATTAAATAGAAATAACACTCAGACTGAAGCAGTACAAGCATGTGATGAATAACTAAGTTCCGTGTGTGCATGCACGGACAGTACAGTATAAATACGAAAAACTGAACAATGAGATAAATCTCAAAATAGTATTGGCCGAAAATCGAGCCTGGTATAGTGAGGAAAGTTAAGATGATAAAATGAGCTATCATGAATGTGATCTGGGCTGATTATGGGCAAGAAAGCTGCGAGAACAGAGGTTGGAGACTATTCTGGAGGAGGACTCCTAAGGCAGCATTTACCACTGAATTACTGGCGTATCTAGAATCTTTGGGATCGCGTGTCTGTGAAATAAACTTGTGTCAGTTTAGCCTTGCATTGAAAACTTTCATTGATTGGGCTTGGACACTTTTTTGTATACGCTACTGTTATGTAATTGAGTGTAAAGAAGAGAAAACACTCAACTCGTTGGAGTACGTAACATAAAACGTTTGCTTCTTCTACATTCTGAAGGTTAGTCAAATCTGCGTCCCAATTACCAAGATTACCATTGTTTCTCCCGAACGGCGTCTGTTAAGCAGAACATCAGTCAGTTTCCTATAAACTCTATACATGTGCGTTTTTGGTTTGAGAAAAGTCATGCTTACGGGATCTGAAAGGAAAGCCAATCAAGGTGAAATAAGATCATCAGTAGCCTATACAGAATGGTGGAATGCAATACATATTTACGCGCAACTCACGGACAAGGAAAGTCTCGGTTAAGCTTCCAAATGCCTCGAGAAACTATTTTCAAGCGGGTCGCGTCAAGTCAGGGACTCCTTTCTTACTTTACGTTTGCAAAGGTACCCAAAAGGAAGAGGCTAAACCAATCTGCTTACCGTGAGAGGGGTTGCACGCCGATACCAATGTCCATCTGGCCCAGCTGGTAATTTGCCGTGGGTACGTGAGTAGGTTCCATTGGGGTTTTCAACGATACCAAAGAACGTTTGAATGGATTTGATGTCAGGTGGAGATGGATTTCCGTCCTCATCGGCTGATGCCATGGTGCTAGATATAAAGCCCTGTGCTGCATATGAGTGCACCCTGAGAATGGAGCCTAATCGTCAAGTACGGTACTTGAGGGAACATCACAATCTGACGAAAATTCAAAGATACGAGCTCTCACTGTTCCACAAGTGTCTGAGGCGCGGATGGAATTAAGGCATTAGAAAAGAATTAGAATTAAGTGAATCCGATGAAATCAGGGACTCTTACCCATTGACATTCAGGATTCGTATTTCTGCACTCGTTGTACTGATTATGAATATTGCACCAACAGGCTAACGTGTTAGACGAGAGATGCTTTAAGTTATTCATCACATGAGGAAATTGCCCTCACCTGCATTGACCGACCAACTCCAACAAAATCCATTGTCATCAAACCTCTGAATTGGTCAACTAATTTAGGTTCCGATGTCAGAAAATGAAAGAGACTTAAGAGCCAATGTTGAGTGAGACTACTGTACCGGCAAGTTGTCTGTATTTCTTCCAGTGATCACTTGTGAAGTGATCGGTGTTACCGTTTCCCCAGTAAGCATCAACGCGAGAAAAGCCTTTCGAAAAACAGATCAAACATTAGTTGAGTGTGTCTCCCTAGGATGGTCAACACTAACCTCCATCGACCTCAAATTTGTTGTGCGCTTCATGAGAAAATAGTCCAGGGGCAGTCCCAAAAAGCCCAGATAAAGCCCCATCCGTCCTTGGATCCGTTCGCCCGATAGACATCTTCATTCTGAAATTCACCTACATGAATTAGCGTGTCCATAGCTTTTATGGTTCACATATAGAGACTATCCACGCAGATGAAATGTGCTAACGTGGTCAAATCGATTGAAGTCTTCAATCCGAGGATCGTGACCGACAAGGCAAGGTCAGCAGCAAAGCCGAGCATTTCTTGCATGCCGTACATCATCTCAGCAACAGTAGTGATCCCATTTCGAGAAATCTGTTTAGAAAACAGCAAAATCAGTTCGCATCATCGTACTCATCAACTCAGAAACTACTGCACGTTCAAACAACTCACGTAGCCCTAGATTCAGAGATGAGGAAAGTAATACATTTTTTTTTTGTCAAGGTTATCGTCGAACTCATAATTTGATAAACAATCGGACTCTAAAACAACGCACGTAGTTCTGTATGAAAGAAAAGACGAAATTGATGGATAACTTTGTTAAGGTCATCATACTTATTATTTGAGAGTGGAAAGGAATGTTCTTACACTCATAATGTTGAGACCTGGACATCCCCCTTGGAATAGGCACGGCTTCAGCACAATACCATTCATGTATGGCTTCTCTTGCGGTACGTACCTCTGATATCCCCAGGTCCCGGAGCCTGCAGGCGAAGAGAGACGTCTTGAGCATCTCAACTGCTCCAACTTTGTGCTTGTAAAAAAGTGACTTACCTGAAAAGGATGATCATCATCTGGAATACGTTTACGTCCTACAGCAGCTATAGGTGCCAAATCAATCGTAGCTGCACGAAAAGTGAATAAGGTGGCATCAAATTTTTACAGCTCGATGAACTAACTTCGTGAGGTTAAAATAGTAATAGAAAGAGTGTTGATGACGCACTAGGTATTAATTTGAGCAAGTTACCCAAGTTCAGGTTCAGGAGCCTTTTAGATTTGACATGATCGATCACCGAAGCTGAAAGCTTCGATCCATCATAATCGCCCACATTTGTTCCGAGTCCACCCTGTGGGTTGGGAGCAAGCCCCGATTTAATGAAGTAAACAATTTTGATACCGGAGAAAAAAGTCATAATTCAAAGAAACTCGACTTACAAAGCCAGGAAATGCTTTCAAACTATGAAGAGAGGAGAGGATCAAGATCAAAGGTGGTAGAAGTTGACTGAAGCCCATGTTTGTTTTGAAAAACTCAGCCCAAGCGCTTGAATCGAAAGAGAGTGTCAAAGAGTTGGTCAAATTTGACTTGTGAATAATTATTATGGTATGAGCAAAGCTGATGTTATGAAAATCGTACGAATATTGAATTCGGATGTACAAATCGACTATGTATACCACGAGCCCAGTATTTAAGGACGCAACAGTATGGGCAGAGCACCAGGCAAGCGTTTAACCACTCAACGAATAGTAAATCAAGGTCGTTCGTGGGTGCCGAGAACTTAAGTCGCATAAATGAAGATACGCACGCACTTCGAAAGAATCAGAGGTCGTCATCATCAAGTGCTGTGATCATGGTTTTTGATTTTGGTGTAGATGTCAAAGCACTGGAAAAATTATTCCGCATGGGGTCTGTGACACCGGAACCATTCACGCATTTCTCTTATGGGGAAGTCATCTGGTCAAGGGGAGGAAAGCAATTGACCCTGAGTTTCCCCTCTCAGGCAGATGACTTGTCCCCCGAGAGAATTGTGTGCATGTTTCCGATGTGAAGTGAAGCGAAGTGATCATGTCAGGGGCAGTGAGCACCAGATGAAGCCGGGGCTCAGCTTAACTAAGCCCCCGAGCGAACGCGTTCGCCTCATCTGGCAGACATTCGGAAGGTCTGTGTGGGATGGGGCCGGCTCCCGCAGTGCACCTCTTTCTTTATGGGTACACTCCGGCTGTCATATCAGCAATGACACACGCCACCAAACGGGACTTAAGATGACCCAAAGTAACCACCATGTCAACCATCGGACCTTTCCATCAAATCACTCTCCCTTCTGGTCTGGTAATCCCAGATATCTGCAATCTTGGCCTGCTCCACACACACTCCACTTTATTCTTCAACACCCCCTGCACAGAGGTTACATGAACAATTCGTTGGGAACCGTGTTTGCTGCACTTGTAATCAGGTGAATCTCCACCCAATACAGTAAGTGATGGATGGATGGGTGCCATCATCTTATTTTCCTAAACATCAGTCGCGCGGTGGCGCCTGACCGAAAGCAGATGTGTAAGTACTGTAAATCTGATTTACGCATTCAGTGTTAATTATGGTTGCCAATAGCAACCATAATGAAAGAGATGGGAGCTGGCTCCCGCAGTGGCTCCCAGGGACCCGGTGTTATGACTCGAGTCGGGGGGGATCTAGGATGGGAGGAGTCAAAAGACCCAAAGTAAGAAGATTTGAACAGGTATGAAAAAAGAAAAAGCCAGAAAAAAAATAAAAGTAAAAACTTCGAGTAAAAAATGAAGATGAGGGGTGTGACGTAAAAAAAATAACAGGAAAAAACTAGAGTAAAAAAAATGATCAAAACATAATGTGATGACTCTAGTACTAAGTCTTTACGTATCATACCATGTCCGGAGTGTGTAAATATGCTTATAGACTTCTAAGGTTTTTGCGAGAATGTTGTGGTGCGACAAAATGGGATAATAGTATAGTTAGGGGATACAAACCTAAACCTGGGTGGAACCCGGGTTTGTTTTTGCCAGAATCCCAGAATCCC